>JFGX01000037.1:0-130640 GCA_000729855.1 Epichloe aotearoae
CTTTAGAGGAATTATACCTAATATAAGTACTATAGGTAAATTAAGTATAGGTATTATATAGGTTAAGGCTTTAATAAAGCTAATACCTTTCTTAAAGATTAAACCTTACCCCTAGTAAGTTATTAAATTTAGTACTAGGGAAGTAATAATATATAGTATTATTAGTATACTTATAGAACTTAGTAAACTAGATTTTTATATTATTAGCATTACTACCCCTTTTCTCTTCTCTATTACTAATATAGATAGAATAAATATTAAGATTAATAACCTTACTAATATATTAATTTAAGGTAATAAGACTATACTAATTATATAATAATAAGGTTATCTATAGTAGCTACTAGAAGTAAAAGAAATAGTTACTTTTTACCTATTAAAAGGGGATATCTATTAATTATACTAAAGATTTAGTTATCCCTTAGTTTAATAGCTTATAAAGATTCTCTAATAAGCTAGTTATAATATTAAATACTAAGTAATTAAGAAGTTAACTAAGATTTACTACTATTACTAAATAAATAGAAAAGGCCTTAGTTAATTTAAATTTATAATTAAGGATAACTATAAATTTAACTATAAGATTATTATTAATATTATATAAATTAACTTCTAACTAGTCCTTTATATTATTAATTTAGTAACCTTTTTCTAAGTAGCCTAATTTCTTAATCCTAATAAGCAAAAGGCCTAAGATATCTAGGATACTATTAGGGAATACTAGATTAATATATATCTTAGCCCTCTAGATTAGATTATCTATAATACTAGTAAGAATTTTACTTTTACTAAATTTAGGCACTATACTTATTTAATATTAATTAAAGTTAATAAGGCACTTATTAAAGCCTATAATAGTATTAGAAAGGTTAAGAGATATTATAAACCCTTACACTAGTGTTAAATCCTTCGGACCTTCGGGTCTTGTTCGGTTTAATCGTGGCCAAAGGTTAGGGCAGATATAAGGCCTTTAAATAAATACACATAATGTGATTAGCTATAACCTTATACTATTACAGTGCCCTTATACTATAATGCTACTACTACCTTACTTTTCCCCTTTTTTACTTACCTTTTAACCTAGCTAGATTTCTCTCCTTCTCCCCTTTCTTAGCTCCTTAGTTATTATTAATTATTATTACCTTTAGAGTTAAATTAGACCTTTTACACTAGTATATTATTCCTTAGTAAGGAAACTAACACTAATTAGTAGTTAAAAAACTATAGATAAGTTAGAACTATAAAGAAAAGATATTTTTATACTTATAGCTTCTTACCCCTTAATCTCTAGACTATTTAGGTAAAAAAGTATAACTTAAAGTATACTAAAGGAAAAGACTAAATCTTTAGACTTTTTAGGCTTCTAAGGGATTAAATCTTTACTTAACTATTAGGCCTATAGGATATTATAGTTAAAGATTTAGTTCTATTATCTATTATAAGAAAACTAATTAAATAACTAAGTCTATTACTATAAGGTATTTATCTTAAACCTAATATTAATATAACCTTAGCTAAAGCTAGCTAACCCTTTTATAATCTCTTTTTCCTATAGTATTTTTTACTATAATAGTCTTTATATCTCTATACTCTATATATATTATATATAAATAAAGACTTATTTCTATGTCTATATTATCTTTATTTCTATGTCTATATTATCTTTATTTCTAGGTTTATATTATCTTTATAACCTATTTTTTCCTTTCTCTCTTATTTTTATTATTTATCTTATAATTCCTCTTATCCTATTTATTCTACTACTTATTACCCTATTTTTTCCTATTTATCCTATTACTTATTTTACCCTATTTTTCCTATTTATTACGCTTACTATATTTATTATATTTATCCTATATTCTTTATTATATTTTTCCTATTTTTACTTCTTTCCTATAGGCACTTACTCCTATTAGATTACCCTATTAATTATACCCTTATTTAGCCCTTTCTATTAGGCTACCTAGCTTTATTATATTAATAAAGTTAATAATAAAGAGCATTACTTTTTACCTAATTCTAATTACTATCTTATTTTCCCTAGATAATATATACTAAGGTATTATTAGGCCTTAACTCCTTAGGGCTAGTAAAGCCTAATATCTTTATTATAAAGTAAAGATAAAACTATTTTTACTAAAAGAATAGAATTAGAAGGTAGTTTATTAATAATACTAGCTTAATAGTAATATTCCTCTAAAGATAAGATACCTAAGGTACCCTAAGAGGTATCCCCTATAAGACCCTTAAAGGAAGAGTTACTTAAGTAGCTTTAAATATACTATTTTACTTTTATAAGGGAATAGGAAAAGCTAGTATAACTAGATCTAGAGACTACTATATAGTATAAACTTAATAACTAAATTATAAGGTTTATTATAACTATATAGTACTAAGGCTAGGAAAAAAAAAACCTTTAGGAGAACTTTAAAAAAAACTTTAAAGGTTAGACTAAAGATACCTTTAAAAAAGCTAATAAAGATATTATATAAGAACTATATAATATCCTATAAGAGAATAAAGTATATATTCCTAGGAGAATAAAAATCCTAATTATAAACTCTTTAGACTAAGTTCTTTAAGAAAAAATAAGAATAATATAGCTAAAAAAAGGATATAATCTTCTAAACCCTCTAAACTATAGGTTTAGACTTAATATACTTAATAGAATTAACCTTCTTAATTTATAATAATAGAATATTATTATATATACCCCTAATTAACCTTTTACCCTTTATAAGAGTAAATATAGTATTCCCTTTAATATTAGGACTTATAACCTAAATAATACCCCTATCCCTAAGAACTTACTTTACTAATAATATATACTCTCTTTAATAAGTAAACTATAAAGAAAATCTCTAAGCTTATAAAGATATATAAGGATAGTAACTAATATAGTAAAAAGCTATATAACTTTTTTATACTAAAGATTACCCTTTTCTAGAGTAAATATAACTATATTAACCTTCTTTAATCTTACTTCTAAAAGGTATTTCCTATTATACTAATAAGAGATACTAAGTAATACTACCTTAATTACCTTTTAGGTAAGAACTTTTTATATAAAGAGATAATTACTAAGATCTATTAATACTTTAAGATAGAAAGTAATTAATAATTCTATTAATATAAATAAAGTAGTATAACCCTTATTAATATTATTACTAAGAACCCTAATAAGAATAAGCTTAAGTACCTTAAGATTATATTAACTATTTTAAAGAAAATCTATAAAAGGTTATACCTCTTTAATATAGTAAATATAAAGCTTTATAAGTAAATACTAAATATAGTAATTAGTATACCTAAATACTAGGTAGTAAAGTATATATATACCCTAGGCTTTAAGAACCTTATAGGAGATCTCTATAAGTTAATTACTATTAAAGAATTAAACTAGAAGAGTACTTAATATTACTAGCGCTAGGAAGAGAACCTATCTAAGGTAATATTTATAGATTATTAGTATAGCTAGTAAAGCTATAGTAAAGGAAGCTATTATAAAATAATATAATAAAGCCCTAAGCAATACTTTATCTATAGTAGTAATAGCTACTAGTTAACTAACTATACTAATATAAAGTATTAAAAAGAAAAGGATAAATAGTAAGCTAGTAAGACCTATTATATACCCCCCTTAGATAGGAAGTTCTAGGTATTTCTTACCTCCTATAAGGGGAGGGCTAGTAATAATATAGATAAGATAAATAATTAAGAATAAGAGAGTAACCTTAAGGCCTATATATAGGCCTAAGATAATAATAATAATAACGCTAATAATAAATTATTATTAGGGGTATAATTAAGTATTATATAATTCTTTTACTTAGGGCAGAGGTTAATAATACCCTTATTAATATAAATATCCTTACTACCCTTAATAATTAGGTATTTTAATATACTTTCCTTAAGTAAGAACTATATAAACCTTAAGACTCTAATAAAGGGCCTATATTATATATCTCTAAAGAATACTATTCTAAAAAGGTCTTTAGAGAGATTATACCTAATATAAGTACTATAGGTAAATTAAGTATAAATATTATATAGGTTAAGGCTTTAATAAAACTAATACCCTTACTAAAGATTAAACCTTACCCCTAGTAAGCTATTAAATTTAGTGCTAAGGAGGTAATAATATAAGGTATTATTAGTATACCTATAGAGCTTAGTAAGCTAGATTTCTATATTATTAGTAATACTATACCCTTCCTTTTCTCTATTACTAATATAGATAGAATAAATATTAAGATTAATAACCTTACTAATATATTAATTTAAGGTAATAAGACTATACTAATTATATAGTAATAGGGTTATCTATAGTAGCTACTAGAGGTAAAAGAAATAGTTACTTTTTACCTATTAGAAGGGGATATCTATTAATTACACTAGAGATTTAGTTATCCCTTAGTTTAATAGCTTATAAAGATTCTCTAATAAGCTAGTTATAATATTAAGCGCTAAGTAATTAAGAGGTTAACTAAGGTTTATTACTATTACTAAATAAATAAAAAGGCCCTTAGTTAATTTAAATTTATAATTAAGGATAACTATAAATTTAACTATAAAATTATTATTAATATTATATAAATTAACTCCTAACTAGTCCTTTATATTATTAATTTAGTAACCTCCTTCTAAGTAGCCTAATTCCTTAATCCTAATAAGTAAAAGGCCTATAATATTTAGGATACTATTAGGGAGTGCTAGATTAATATATATCTTAGCCCTCTAGATTAGATTATCTATAATACTAGTAAGAACTTTACTTTTACTAAATTTAGGCACTATACCTATCTAATATTAATTAAGACTAATAAGGTACTTATTAAAGCCTATAATAGTATTAGAAAGGTAAAGAGATATTATAAACCCTTATACTAGGCTTATAATATTATTATAGACTTAATTAGTAATAGACTTATACCTAAATAATAGCTTTAGATAGCTATTAAAGCTATTAATAACTTAGTAAGACTAGATAGCCTAGTGCTAACCTTACTAGTCTTTAGAGCTTACCTATAGATAATAGATAAGTTACTACTAAGTATCTCTATTATTTAATAGGCTAAAGTAATTTAGAAAGCTACTAATAAAGTATACTATTACTTAGCTAAGAGGTAGGTTTATAATACCCTTAGTACCTAGAATAGCCTAGATATATTACTAATATATTAGCTACTACTATAGGCTAATATATATATATAGAGAGAAAAAGGAGGGTAGTATAGCCTTTATAAGCTACTTACTACTAATAGAAAGACTTATACTATAGAAATACCCTATAGCTTAGTAAAGTTTTACTTTATAGTAATTAGGCTATATTATAAAGCTAGAATAAAGGGTAAGGAAGTAATACCTTAGGGTATTAGGGAATATAGTAACCCTAGTATTAAAGAAGGTAATATAAGTAAAGGTAATAGGAGAAGAGAAAGAAAAGGCTCTAGTAAAAAGAAAGTAAGGAAGGCTAAGAAAGGCCCTTATAGTCTAATTCTATATTAATAAAGATATAGTATTAAATACTAAGGCTAATAAAGCTAAAGATTATAGCCTTAGTAAGGTAAATCTTAAGGATTACTTTATATTTATTAATAAAGACTAAGAGAAGGCTTTAATTAAAGAGCTTATAGCTAGAGAAATACTAAATATAGTATTTCTTATAGTAAAGAAAGAGGCTAATTAGAACCTTACTTTTTAACTTTACTAAGAAGGAAAGATTATAACTCTAGGGAAGCCCTTTAAGTAGTCTAATAAAGCTAAGATTAATGCCCTTTAAGCCTAGGATATATTTAAATTTATAATATTTAACCTAGTAAAACACTAAGGCTATAGGATCTTTAACTCCTATATAGTAAGAGAAATTAAGGGTAAAGGAATAGAATTACCCTATAAGAAGTTATACCTTATAGTATAAGGCTATAATAATAAAGGAAAAGAGGCTATATTAACTTAATTACTAATAATATAGTAAGTAAGCTAATAGCTGATTATAGCCCTTACTCTATTATTAAGGGGAAAAGGTATTTATATTTAGATCTAGGATATTATATAGGCTTATATTTAATTATAAATAAAGCTAAATAGACTTATTATTATAAAACTACTAAAATAGATTACTTACCTCTTTCCTAAAGGTATAGTAATACTAGTAATTAAGCCTCTTTATAGAATTATAGAGGTAGAAACTTACTAGTAAGTAACTTACTTTTATTATTATAGAGATAAGCCTAATATAATAACCTTAACTTATAACCCTTACCTACTTATTATAGCCCTAAGTAATAAGAACCTCTTTAGTATTATAGGGATATAAATAGATAATACTTTAAGACTTAGTAATAATAATTTCTTTAAAAAAGAAAAAAAAAAGCTCTAGAAGGCTAATTTTATAATAAAAGAAAAATAGTAATTAATAACTAGGAATCCCCTAATTTTTAATAGCTATATCTTAATATAAAATACTAATAACTTATTAACTCTAACCTAAAAGGGCTAAAGTTAGAAGATTAAGGAAGTTAATCCTTAATTACTAGTAGCAAAGCAAGAATATATAGAATAATAAGCCTAAGGAAGTTATATTATAACTATATACTAACTAGAGGTATCTTATAACCTTTCTATTACTATATAATACTAAGAACCCTTTATTAATAATATTAAATACCTTAATAAGCGCCTTAAGTAGTAAATTAAGAATTAATAGTAAGGACTATAGTATATTCCCTTAACCCTAAAAGAGGCAAAGCTTTTTATATTTATAGATAAATTACTAGCTAATAACGTAGACCTTAGCTTATAGATTAGATATATAATTATAATTAGCAATAAAGTAATATAAGATAATAATACCTTTATTATAAGAGGTAATATTATTATATATAGCTTAATAAAAAGTAAGCAAGTTACCTATAGTGCGCTTATAAGCAAGCTATATAGCATGGTTTAAGGCACAGATATTACGTATGTAATATCTATAACCCTTAAGCAGATTACTAACTAATTAAAGATACCTTAGATCCTAATAATCCTATATACTAACTCTTTTTCGCTATATAAATGTCTTATAAAGCTAGGTATAATAAAGGAGAAGCGCCTAATAATTAATATTATAGCCCTCTATTAATTATATAAAAGGCATAAGATCTACAAGGTTAGATAGATTAATAGCGGCGATAATCTGGCTAATATAATAATAAAGGCATTGCTAAATTTATCTCTTTTAACCTTAATTAATTTAAATAAATCAATAATTTATATAGAAGGTTAGGTTAAGAGACTTATAATATTAGGCATAGAGGCCTAAAGGAATAAAATAACTAGACTAGATTAATATAATTAGATTAACTAAAATAACTAAGGCTAGGTAAGCTAATTAGAGTAGCGGATTCCTATTAAGGGATTTACTTATATATACTTTCCTTTATTCTGATTTTTATTATATTTTTAAGCTCTTTAGCTATAAAGGAAAAAGAGAGACTACTAGTGTTAAATCCTTTAGACCTTTAGGTCTTATTTAGTTTAATTATAGCCAAAGGTTAGGGCAGATATAGGGCCTTTAAATAGATACACATAACGTAATTAGCTATAACCCTACACTATTATAGTGCCCTTACACTATAACGCCACTACTACCTTACTTTTCCCCTTTTTTACTTACCTTTTAACCTAGCTAGATTCCTCTCCTTCTCCCCTTTCTTAGCTCCTTAGTTATTATTAATTATTATTACCTTTAGAGTTAAATTAGACCTTTTGCACTAGTGCATCGTTCCTTGGTGGGGAAACTAACAACTAGGCTTATAATATTATTATAGACTTAATTAGTAGTAAACTTACACTTAAATAATAGCTTTAAATAGCTATTAAAGCTATTAATAATTTAGTAAGTCTAGATAGCCTAGTGCTAACCTTACTAGTCTTTAAAGCTTACCTATAAATAATAAATAAGTTATTACTAAGTGTCTTTATTATAGAATAGGCTAAAGTAATTTAGAAAGCTACTAATAAAGTACACTATTACTTAGCTAAGAGGCAGGTCTATAATACCCTTAGTACCTAAAATAAACTAAATATATTACTAATATATTAGCTACTACTATAGGCTAATATATATATATAAAGAGAGAAAGAAAGGTAATATAGCCCTTATAAGCTACTTACTACTAATAAGGAGACTTATACTATAGAAATACCTTATAGCTTAGTAAAGTTTTACTTTATAGTAGTTAAGCTATATTAAAAGGCTAGAATAAAGGGTAAGAAAGTAATACCTTAGGGTATTAAGAACTATAGTAACCTCAGTGCCCTTAGTAAAAGAAAAAAAAAGGCCTATAAAGGGGTAGTAATAGCTATAGGAGATAAGCTACTAGTAAACCTAGTGCTAGAGAATAGGCTAGTAGTATAAGTAAAGGTAATAGAAAAAAAGAAGGAGAAGGCCTTAGTAAAGAGAAAGTAAGGGAGACTAAAGAAAGCCCTTATAGTCTAATTTTACCTTAATAAAGGTATAGTATTAAATACTAAGGCTAATAAAGCTAAAAATTATAGCTTTAATAAAGTAAATCTTAAAGATTACTTTATATTTATTAATAAGGACTAAGAGAAAGCCTTAATTAAAAAGCTTATAGCTAAAGAAAGGCTAAATATAGTATTCCTTATAGTAAAGAAAAAGGCTAATTAAAACCTTACTTTTTAACTTTACTAAGAAGGAAAGATTATAACTTTAAGAAAGCCCTTTAAGTAGTCTAATAAGGCTAAAATTAATACCCTTTAAGCTTATAATATATTTAAGTTTATAATATTTAACCTAGTAAAGTATAAAGGCTATAGAATCTTTAATTCTTATATAATAAGAGAGATTAAGGGTAAAGGAATAGAATTACTATATAAGAAATTATACCTTATAGTACACGGGAAAATCAGCAAGGTGCGGGCACAACAGACACAGACAATAATCATGGACTAGGACAAGATCCGGATCGGGTAACATAGGGTCGCTAGCGGACCGGAAGCGGACCTATAACGCGGGAACATAGTTACTAAAGAGAATATTATATATTTAGAATAGTTATTAGATTAATTTTAAATATAAACTCCTAGTATTATAAGTCCCTCTAGCCTACCCCTACCCCTTTTCTAAACTAAAACCTAACCACTACCTTACTTCTTCTTAGAAAGGGGGATTATATTCTTTATAATTTTTATATAATTCTTTATAAGAAGGGTAGTAGCTAGGAGATAGTTTATCTTTACTATATATATATCTAGGTAATATAGCTAGAAAATAAGTTTATTATATTAGTCCCTAGTAAACCTAGCCTAGTTAAGGCCTATTACTAATATACTTAGTTTTTTCTTACTTTAATTACTAGTATAAAGCTTTTTAATATAGTTCTAGAAACCTTTTAGGACCTAGAAAAAGATATTAAACCTAGATTAAGCCTAGTACTAACCTAGTATAGTAGTACTTATAGCGCCCTTAGTAATAATAGCTACTTAGGTTTTAGATAACTATAGATGCTTATTTTACTAACTAGCTATATTTAGCTATAAGTAGATTAGCACTAAAATAAAGCTAGAATAGAGGTAGTCCTTACCTTTTTATAACTATAATTCTAGACCTAATAGTTAAAGTAAGCACTAGTAGCTACCCTTACCTAACTAAGTTAGCGCTATCTCTAGGCCTAAATTAAACTAACTTACTAATAATATTATAATACTAATACCCTAGGTCCTAAATTAATTAGAATATATATAAAATATATTATATTTCTTAAGGTTTACTAAGCTAACCTAGATTAGATATAGAATAGGCTTAGAGTAAGGGTAGAAAAGACTTATATTAAGATTCTTAGCTAAGATATACTTTAGCTATTTTATAGTTATAGATTTTTATAGGTAATACTTTAAAGTTATAGTTTCCTAGGTAAGTTAGAGCTAGAAATATACTAGAATTAGGAAACTTATAGGCTTTAGCGCTATCTTACTAGAATTATTCTTATTCTATAATAAATATTAGTAATTAAACTAAATCTAGCCTAGAGTAGCCTTAAATAGCTTTAAAAAGGAAAAGAACTTATAGGAAGTTTAATAAAAGAAAAGGAAAGAGATTAAAACCCTATAGGGGGAAGAACCCTTTCTTATACTTACTAAGGGGGGGGGAAGAATAGAATAAAAATATAGCTTAAAAAATAAAGTATAATAAGATTAACTAAATAGATAATACTTAAGTAGCTTTAATCTAAGACTACCCTAGACCTATATTAAACTTACTCTCCCCTTATAGTATATAAATAAAAATAAGTGCTTAGGCTTTATAAGACTTATAGGCTAGAGCTAGGTTAGACTTAGTAGAAAAGTAAGGCTTTAGAAAAGTTAGTAAAAAAGTAAATAAGAAGTAAATTAATATTATATACCTAAATTTACCACGCTTATAATAACACTAAGAGGCCTAGGATAGGCTTACTATAGGCCTAGGCTAGTGCTAAAAGGGGACTAGAGGCACTAATTATAATATATTTTCCTTTTTCTTTTATTTTCTAAGGGATAAGGCTATTATAAGCTAGTAATAACTACCTATAATAGGCCACACACTTTGTGGCGCAGGCCTATAATAGGGGTAGCGCTAGCCTAAATATAGACGTAGGAGGGTTTTTCTTCCTATTTTAGGGTTTTCCCTTTTAACTAAGCAGCTGTGAGGCCTACTCACAACACCAGCGCACTAGTGCACTACCTAATAGGCGCACCACGTCCTAGGGCTAGGTTTATATAACACTAGTAAGCTACTAGCTATAAGCTAGTAACTTATATATATAATACACTTAGACCTAGTAAGCTTTAGTTAATATATAAGTACCCCTATACCTCTTACCTAGCTATCCCTTATTTTTATAATTCTAAAGCTTCTCCTACTAGCTACCTAAGAGTAATATAGGGAGAAAAACTATATAATTTACTAGAGTAATACTATATATTAACTATATATTAACTAAGACTAGATAAATAAGGGTAATACTATAGGTAAGGGTATACTATACTTAGTAAAAACCCTAACTAAGACTAAACCCTTTATTACTAGAGAAAAAAAAGTAGTAGTTAAAGAGTAAATTACCTAGCTTAAGTAACTTAAGAAACTATAAGAATAGGAATAAGAACTTACTAACTTATTATAACTTAATAAAGAAAAGAAATAGGTAAAAAGGGGCTAAAAGGCTAGTATATCCTTAAGTCTTAGTAGCTAAGAGGTTAAAGTCTAGAATATTACTAACCTTTAATACCTTATAAATCTATAGAAGTATAAGATATAGTTAAATAACCTAAACTATACCTTTAGGGGGGTAAAGAAGAAGTACTAATATAATAACTAAAAGATTCTTTTTATACTTAACTATATATATATAAACTATTAGGTAAGATAGGACTAATACATTAAGGAATAACTAGCTAATAACTAGGATTACCCTAAAGATAACTAGAATAAGTTCTAAACCTAGACTCTTATATTACTTAAGGATTCTATAAACTATAATATATAAATAGCTATATAGCTAGAGAATATAAAGTAATAAGAGGGTTAAAGCCCTATTAAATTTAGTATCTTCCTAGATTTACTAGAGAAATACCTTAAAAAAGCCCTAGAAAAGACCTAAGCCCTTATATTCTTTATAAAATTACTCCTTAACCTATAGGACTATATTAACTTATATTTATCTATTACTAGAATAACCTAAGAAAAGGTTATATAACTTACCTAGTAATTCTAGGAGGTAATATTAAAGAATAAGTAAAAGCTAAGTAACTTAGGAGATAAGGGCCTATATAAAGCTCCCTAATATCCTAGATATAATTCCCTATAAGGCTATAGGCCCTATAAGGATTAGAAAAATAAGGATAAAGAAAAGACCCTAGCTACTTACTTAAATAATAATAAAACCTAGGATAAGAGGTAGTATTATAACTATAGTAATATAGAATATCTTTTCTATAATTATAATAAGCTAAAGAAAGACTAGTAAGAAAGCTAGGGAAACTTCCTAAGGTAAAAGTAAATACCCTTACCTTTACCTTAAATACCTAGGTACTAGTAGAGTATTAATTTTATATACTAGTTACTATTTATAGGTATAAAGATATTAAAATAGTAGCTAATCTAGATAGTTATACTAAGATTAATATTATTAGCGCCTAGTTTATATAAGCATATAAGCTTAATAAGGCTAAGGCTATAGTACTTACCCTTAAGGTAGTAAGGGCTCTTATAGTCCCTTAATATAGTATTTATAAGGTACTTATTATAATTAAAGACTTAAGGAATAAAAAGAAAAACCTTAAGCTACTATATATAGCTATTAATAAAAACCTAAGAGTTAAGGGAAGCCTTATATTAATTAGAATATATATACTTATAGAAAAATATATATACCTTTATTTATATTTATAGAAATAGTAGTTTTAGAAAAGAAAAGTAGCCTTTTTACTACTAAATCCCTATAAGTTTATAAAGGTAATATATAATAAGACTATTATATATACTATTATAGGGGTTATAGAAAATAAGTTTATTTCTCTTAAAGATAAGGAGAAGGTAAAAGTATATAGAACTATTAAGGATATTCTAAAGAAACTATATAAGTTCTAAGATATATTTATATTAGATAAGGTAAGGAGCTTACTATTAAGGAAGATAACTAACTATATAATTAACCTTATACCTAGGGCTATACCCTTATATAGACTAATTTACTCTTTTTCCTAGAGTAAACTAAAAGAGCTCTAGGAATATATTAATAATAACCTAAAGAAAGGCTAGATAAGACCCTCTAAGAGCCTTATAGGTATACTTATCCTATTTATACTAAAGAAGGATAGGATACTCTAGCTATATATAAATTACTAAGGACTTAATAAGGTAATATAAAAGAATTACTATACTCTCTCCCTAATTTTAGAGATCCTTAACTAATACTAAGGGGCCTATTTCTTCTTAAAAATTAATATTAAGAATCTATATTACTAAATCTATATTAAAGAAGGTAATAAATAAAAAATAGCCTTTTATATATACTATAAACACTATAAATACCTTATAATACCCTTTAGGTTAACTAATACCCTAGCTACCTTCTAAAGCTATATTTATAAAGCGCTTTATAGGCTAGTTAATACTATTTATATAGTATATCTAAATAATATCCTTATTTTCTCTAAAATATAGAAGAAATATACTATATATATTAAGGAGGTTTTAAAGTATATAAGGTTAGTAAAGTTATATATAAAACCTTCTAAGTATTTCTTTTACTAGAATTTAGTAGAATTCCTAGGGTTTATTCTATTAGTTAATAGGATATTAATAGATATATATAGAGTTAATATAATCTAGGAATAGAAAAAGCTTATAAGCTTTAAAGATATATAGTCTTTCCTTAGATTCTATAACTTTTACTAATAGTTTATCTATAAATACTCTAGAATAGTAATACTCCTTTATATATTAATAAAAGGTAGTTAAAATAATATCTAGACTAGAAGGTTTATATTTAGAGTAAAGGAGTAGCTAGTGTTTAGCTAGCTAAAAAATACCTTTTAGTAAGTGCCTTTTCTCTAATATTATAACCTAAGTTAATTAGTATATATTAAGATAAATACCTTAGTCTTTATAATAGTAAGAATTCTATCTTAGTAAGATAATAAGGGTTATTAGTATTTAGTAGCTTTTTAGTTAAGGAAGTTTATAAATACTAAATATAACTATAGTATAGCTAATTAAGAGTTACTTATTATAGTAAAGTTATTTAAATACTAGTAATACTATATTAAAGGTATAAAGATACTAGTAAAGGTCCTTTTAGACTACTATAACCTATAGACCTTTATAAGGTAGTAAAAGTTAAATAGAAGGTAAGTATATTAGTATATATTCCTTTACCCTTTCTATTTTATAATTAAATATAAACTAAGGAAAAGTAACCCTATAGATATACTATTAAGAAAGTCTAATTATAAGAGTAAACCTATATTAAATAAAGCACTTTTACTAAAGCTTTAAAAGAAAATAGTAGCTACTAAAGTAATAGAAAAAAAGATACTAATATATTAAAGAAGTTATAGTATAGTGCTAATCTTAGAACCTATAAAGGTAAGAGTAGCCTAGGTAAAAGGCTAGTTAGCTACTATAAATCTAGTAAAAGGTTAGCTAGATAAGGGTAATTTTAAGGAGAAAGTAGTATATATCTAAGATATTAGTATAGTATAAGAGATCTAGGGGGCTATTATATTACTAGATTCCTACTAATCTAGGCTAAATAAACTATTAGTATAACTACTATAAAAGGTATAGGACTAAGATCTAGATTTATAAAGGTAAGGAGGTAAGGTTAACTCCCTAGTAAAAGGGAGGGGAAAAGCTAGTCTATAATTATATAGTATAAGGGATTTTCTAATATATAAAGCCTAGGTAGTTATTCTATAGGAGCCTATCTTATAATAGGAGCTTCTATAGCTATACTATAATAATCTACTAGTAAGTTACTTTAGGACTAAGTATACTCTTAAGCTATTAAAGCACTACTTTTAGTAGCTAGTAATAAGTAAAGCTATTTTAGACTATATATCTAGTTATAAAGTATACTAGTAAGTAGTAGCTAGGAGGTATTACCTATATAGGACCCTTAAATTACTACTAATACTAAGGTAATTATAGGTAGAAATCTTAATAGATTTTATTATAGGGCTACTACTTATATAGCTTAGTAACTAAGAGACTAATATAATCCTAGTAATTATAGACTAATTTACTAAGTACTTTATCTTCCTCTCTATAGCTAAATTAGTAAAATTATTTTATAAGGAAATTAAGCTCTAATTTAGAGTACTAAAGGGTATTATATTTAATAGAGGGTTAGTATTTATAAGCTAATTTTAGTTAGATATATACTACCTATTATATATAAAGTAAAGGCTTTTAATAGTATTTTATCCCTAAACTAATAGGTAAATAAAGAGAATAAATTAGGTACTAGAGCACTACCTTTACTACTTTATTAAGGAGAACTAATAAATATAGCTAAAGCTACTTCTAATAGCTTAATTTATATATAATAATACTATAAATAGGACTATAGGCTACTCCTTAAACTATACCCTTATAGGCTATTTACCTAAGTTTTACCTAGCTTTTAAGGGTAAGACTAAGGGGGGGAAGGTACTAGAAGCTTATATATATATCTAGAAATTATATAAAGTTAGGGAGAAAATAAAATATAACTAAGTAAGGGCTACTAAAATATAGATAAAATACTATAATTAATAGCACTAGCTACTAACCCTAAAAAGAGAGGATTTAGTACTTTTATTAGTAAAGAATATTAGGCTTAAAGAGATAAAATAAAAGCTAATCCCTAGATTTATTAGGCTATTTTAAATACTTAATATAGTAAGTAAATAAGCATACTAACTAGTATTACCTAATAAATATAGCTAGCTATATAATATATTTTATATTAGCTTATTAAAGCTATAGAATTACTAGGAAAACACTATAGATAAAGAAATACTAATACTAGACCTTAAAGATAAAGATAATAAGTTTAAAGTTAAAGAAGTTAAGGACTATAGGAAAATATATAAAGGTAATAAATACCTAGTAAAATAGAAGGGCTAGCCTAGTAAATATAACTAATAGGTTCTAGTAAAAGATATAAAAAGTGCCTAATATATAATTTAGGCCTTTTATTAAAGTAAAATAAGTAAGAAGTATAGTAAGATATAAGTAAGTTATAAGTAATAAGGTATAAAGTTACTATAGAAAAGGCCTAGCCTTATTAGCTATTATTATACTTTATTTAAAATAATCTTAGATTACTTACTAAATTATAAAAGAAATTATCCCTATAAGGAAAGGAGAGATAGGGAAAACCTCTTTATAGTAGCCCTTATATATATTAAAACTATACCTTTATAAATAAGATACTTAGCCTTATTCTTATCCCCTATAATTACCTCTTATATTACTAGGAAAAAGTAATGCTTTACTATACCTTAGGGTATAAACCCTAGGTTATAAAACTATAAGCATAAAGTTATCTTTACCTTCTAGGTAGTAATAAGATTATAGTAATTTAGCTATAAAAAGATTAGTAAATAGGTAGTAAAATAGAATAAAGTACTTACTATCCCTAGAATAGAACCTAGGAATATTATAACTAGAAGTTACTACTAAGATATAATATATTAGTTATATAAAACTAATATAGCTTACCCTAAAATATAAGTAAAAAGCTAGTAAATATATAAGAAAAAGATAGACCTAGTAAACCTTTATAGCCCTAGTTAGCCTAAATATAATATAGTAAGCTATATTAGCATAGTTAAAACCTAGGATTAGGTTTAAATAATACTTAGTAAAGTAAAAGTAAGTTACTTCTAAAAATATATAGTCTTTAAAGTCCTCCTTAACCTTATTACTAAGAGTATTTATAAGTCCCTAGACTTAATCTAGGATAGCTAAAAGGTTAAGGAAATTACCCTTTATTATAAGTATTACCTAGGGAAATATTAGTAATAAGGAACTAAAAGACTTAGAAAAAGTAGTATACTTACTATATTATATATATTACTATACTTTATATACTAGAGATAATACTTTAAGTATTTCCCCTTAATAATAGTAAATATCTTATAGAGAAAATAGTAGTTAATTTATAGAAGTTTAGGCTTAAATAAAGGGCTTTTCTTAAAGTCTATATACCTAGTATATAAATAGTGTATATAATTATACTTCTTTAAGTAAATAGTTTTAGTATTTATAATAAAGGTATAGTAATTAATAAGAGAAAAGTTATAGTAACTAAAGGTATAATAATATTTTAAGAAAAGTTTATTATATTTATAAAAGGAAAAAGTATATAATATAATAGAAAACTAGAGATAAATTTATACTTAAGTGTTACTTATTATTTATTATTAATTTAATATAGCTACTAGTTAGTAAATAGTTATATACTAGCTAGTAAAAGCTATTTAAAAGCCTAGCTAAAAGTAAGGGGGTAATTATAAGGCTTACTTATAATACTAGCACACTAGTGTATTACCTAATAGGCATACTATGTCCTAGGGCTAGGTTTACATAACACTAGTAAGCCACTAGCTATAAGCTAGCGACTTATACGCATAATACACTTAGACCTAGCAAGCTTTAGTTAATATACGAGTGCCCCTATACCTCTTGCCTAGCTATCTCTTATTCTCACAGAAGCTATGCCTATAATATTTATGTATAGATAGCTTTAATATATTATTCTTTAGTACTAATACTTCCCTTAGTAATAATTCTAATACTTAGAAGTTAATATAAGGCTATGTCTTTATAATATATAGTACTATAATTAATTAGAAGTTAGGAAGGTAAAATTATATAATAACTTTAAGTATAAAAGCAAAGCTCTTTACCCTAAATTATAGCATAAAAAAGCGTATATCTCTAGGGAGGCTACTTTATAATATTAAGGTCTATATACTACTACTATTAATTATCTAGTATAATAATAAGTAAATAATCTATATTATAGAACACATAGAAGGAAGGCTTTAAACTAGCCTTAAGCATCTTAATGTAAATTAAATATAGATTTAAGAATAATATACCCTAGGTAATATTAAGGTAAAGTAGTTAAAAACCTCTAAGATACTTACTAATAGCTTTATAAAGCCTTTATTAAGGTAAATATATAAGGAATTCTATTACTAGATTAGCTTATAGGAGATTCCTATATAATTAAAATACTAGGAATTTATTATAATCTCTTCTTACGCTTATAAACTCTAGCTTTAATAGATATCTTAGCTAGGGGGGGTATATTAAGGAGAGCTCCCTAGAGTATTAGATACATAAATATAGACTACGCATTAACTAGGATTAAACCCTCTATAAGATAACAGTAGAGATAATATATTAAAAGTACCTCTATAGACTAGTTATTACTATAGCGCACTATGTACCTTTTAGGTACAAAAGTCAGGTGCCGTCTGCACCTCTGATTGACCGAATTGAACGCTTTTATCAATACCTATCTACACCCCTACCTGACAAGAAGAAGTCATTACCGCTGTCAGTGCTGTCAGTGCTGTCAGTGCCTGTCGCACCGTGTGGCTCCGTGCCCACAATGGCACATTACGGGCACATTTACATGTACATACGGCACACACGGGCACACGGGCACGCTTCGTTCGTGTTTGTTTGGTTGGCGCCTCGCCCCGCCTCGCCCCGCCACGCACGCACGCACGCACCGCCTCGTGTAAGCTGTAAGTACTAAGCTCAGAGCTATTATAGGCTGTAGTCCGTAAGCTGGGAACGCATTTATCCATCCACATTTCTCGGACGCACCCCCTTTCCCAGACATCCTCGATTTCCTCCCCGCCGACATACTCTTGCGCACGACGTGCACGACGTGGCGAGAAACAAAGCATTGCATCCGCGCTGGCGCTCCCCCATCGCATCAGCATCATCTCACAAATCGCCCACAAGTCGCCCACAAACCAGGTGCCGTCTTTGAACAACCACCGCGTCACCGCCACATCCCGCCTTCAGACCCTCATCGGCGCAAACCACGAACAACAACAACCCGGGGTCTTCACCACCACCACCACCACAATCATGTCTCTCAAATCAGAAGCAACCTACTACCTGGTGCCGAATCTGCGCGCCCTGGACCCCTCGGCGCAAGAAGTCGACCCCAAATCGCACACCTGGGTGCAGCCGATTGACATCGACGACGACGATCTCATGTTCGGCGGCAAGTCGCTGAGCGCATGGCACGAGGAGGACAGGCGGAGACTGAGCAGCGGCGGCAGCGACGACCACAGTCAGGACGAAGAAAGGAGGGGCCGCGAGCGCGTGCGACGCCACGACGCTGTCTCCAGGAGCCATCAGAAGTGAAGCTGTTCACACGACGTACCTTTTTCCTCATTCAGCATGCCACGTACACGACAACAAGCCTCCACGACCGTGATCGACTCTCAAATTATACCCTTCCCCCCCCTCCCCTGCCTCCTTCATTCACACTTCCAAATGAATCCTCATAGAAATGGAGTCACTACCACGGCGTTTTATACGGGTATTTCTGAACAGGCGGCCCATTTCGAATTCGGAATGTCATCATCTTCCTGGACAGCACCATGATTTCAATTTTTTTTAAATCCTTCTCCATAAATTACAAGGGGGACATGTACCTAGAAGGAACCAGTTTGTTCAAACCCGCATTCCAACTCCCTTGCGCGCGCGCGCGCAAAACAAGGGGGATCGGAAACTACTCATAGATGGTCTCAAGACAAGGCCGGGCTTACAACATTACCCCGCCCGGCCGCTGAATGGCAGAAATACCATGACAAGAATGCATTTCTCACGGCCTAGTCCGTACAATCGATGCGTGCCCGTCGTGAGTTGTCCACCTAAATGCGCGAATGGAAAAATGCCCATGACATGGGAATGTGGGCGTGACGTGCGCCACGTTTCCTTGCAAAGGCTCTAATCAAGAGAAGCACGTGGCCGTGGCCGTCCTGAACTCTGATGAAAGTTGTTTCTATTTTGCAGGTGGGTCTCCCCGACACTAGTTGGGTCGAAACTCTAGCTTAAAGATAATATGAAAATGAGGAGGCAAGCATCTGCAACCAACTCACTCAAATGACCCGAACAAAAGACAATGACAGACAGACAGCCCCGGCGCCAACATCCTTCCCGCCAAGCTAAGCGCAGCCAGCCTGTATGCTCATTGTTTGGACCACGGGAGCTGTAAAAGTACGAGGGACGAGGGACGAGGGACGAGGGACGATGAGAGGACATGCGTGGGCAATCAAGCGTAAGCTTTGACACGACAAGATTTCTACGGCCCCGTGCTAGTAAATCATGATATGCGTGGGCAATCAAGCACAAGCTTTGACACGACAAGATTTCCACGGCCTCGTGCTAGTAAATCATGATATGCGCGCGCGCATGAAAAAAAAGCATTAATCCTTCTTTTGGAGTCGACCCGCCGCGCCATCATCTTGATGCCTGAGATGTGTGTTTGGGGTATTTCCTTTCCGTGTTGGCTCTTCGGGAAGCCCAGTTCCACAAAACTTGGGGTTGTGAACTCAGTTTCCTTTTAACTAAGCCGAGAGAGTTTGTTGGCCACTTTGGTGTGACCTTGTCCACAGAATGACTGCGTCCTGCAGAGGTAGAGTGCCCCTTCTTTTCGCACTTGCCGTGCAGTAAAGTTGAGAATGACCTCAAGGTTTGAAACTTTGGGAACAAACGCAGAGATTGGGAACGAAACTTGTTCACACGAGGTAGTCTATAAATTGCGAGCTGTTCCCCCCCCCTGTATGGGTTGTTGTTTTTCCCCCCTCTTCAACACAGAACAAGCAAAGTACGAGCCGGCATTCACTTACCTGGACCTCACAACCGACAACCTTTCCTCTCGGATATCCCCACGTCACCAGCAAGAGTCTCCGGTCATGAAGGTCATCGCCATCATTGCCGCCGCGGTTGCCGCCTCTGTCAGCATCGCACACCCTGTGTCTCGTCCCGGCGAGAAAATTCGCCTCCCACATGTCGATGACAAGATCGTCCTAGCCCTGAGCCCGAACCCGAACCCTCGCTCCTATTCCAAGAAGAATAAGCAAGCTTGGAGGCTTGACCTGTTGGACTGCCAGGGCGGAAACCATTCCGACGTCCTCACGTCCGACAACTGCGCCGACATGATGCGCGTCACGCCCGTTCGTGTCTCCCCAGACGCCCGGGATATCAAGGGTCTTTACGACGAGCTCACCGAGCTCACGCAGCTCGAGGGCACTTCCACATGGTTGTACATGCCCGGCGAGCCCCTCTCGCGTCGCGGCCTGAGTAAACGTGGCGGAGAGACCGAACCGCCTACGATCCCTCCCCACGGCACGCCTGATCGCTCTCACATGAGCCATCGTTTCGACGCCGAACCGCCTACAATCCCTCCCCACGGAATGCCTGATCGCTCTCACATGAGCCATCGTTTCGATGACGGCGGGTGGTTCGTCGAACCCTCCAAGAAACTGCACCTGCCCCGCCAGCAGTGGGACAACATGATCGAGCTTCGACGCAAAAACGGCGGAGACGTCTCCTCAATGTTTGCCCGCGGAAGCAACTCCCCCGAAGCACCTGGTCTGGCCGCGAGCAGCGTCGATACTGCATCTCCTGCGCCCCGAATCGAACTTATCAAGAAATGTCTCCAGTGCACTGGCACGGTCTGCTATATGGCTCCTTGCCAATCTCCTCCCGTAAAGGTTGTGGATGAGCTCGAAAAGCGTGCGCAGGAGGAAAAGGCCAAGAAATAGCAGAAGGCGGAGAAGAAGAAGAAGCAGATGAAGCAGATGAAGGACCTGGACATGGACATACATGAAAATGGACCTAGAGATGGAAAAGAAGGAGGAGAAGGAGAAAGAAGCCCGATGAGACTGACAGTGGCTTTGTTTGGCATGATGTTGGGCATGGTGAAAAGGTGGTTGGGATTTCCTGGTTTTGTTGCTTTCCCTTGTTTGGATGTTTGATGGTTCGTACTTTCCCTTTGTTACGATGCTTAATGGTGAGGTGAAGAGAGTTTTAGAATCTTGGCGATACAGGATGTTGATTTGATTTCTTCGTCGCTAATGTTTTATAACAATACTAATTTGTTTTTGTGTTTTGTGTTGTGCCATCGTGGTCTTGTGTTGAGGTGGAGTCTGGCGAGAGCCCCGCAGTGCGAGATCTGCCGAGATCTGGCAGCCGCCCCCCCAACACCCGTCCAGATGTGACGGCTGGACCCTTCACGTGACAACCCCGATGCAAAAAACTTCAAGTCGTCCTGGTATCGTCACCCTCGGGCCATGAAATAGTCCGTACTCTGGACCGCCTAGGAGCAGACGATGCCTGGCGCCGGGACCGGGAAGAGCTGCGATGCCTGTCGACACCGGAAGAAAAAGGCAAGCAAAGCAGACATGTCTCTACCGCGTCGCCTCATCGCTAATGCGCCACAAGTGCGACGAGAAACGGCCCACGTGCTCGCGATGCGAGAAGCTGGGAATCGAATGCGTGGGCGTTGGCCAAACACGCTTCAAATTCCGATATGCCGTCTCCTCCAACACGAATCTCGGCTCTTTCAAGCGAGGTGCTTGGAGTCGAAATGGTCATCAGCTCATCAAGTTATCACCACCCCCAACCAATGATGCCTCCTGCATATCCAACGCATTTGCATCCCTTCTCAACATTACTGATCCGGGCTCTCAATGTTGACATGCACGAGCAAGATTGGGGAGTCCATCATGGATCCAACCATAGAATTAGACCCAAGAGTAGTCGCCAGGCAAAAACGGCGCTTGGGTCCCGTTGCCACCGCTTCCGCCAGCTTCACGACAGAGCTCTACAGTCTCCGTTTGGAAAATCTCATCAATCTGCCTGCGCAGCTGCAAGACCCCATGTCGCATGACATGGAAATAAGAGCGACTTACGAAGATATGACGTCCGAGTCTCCACGCATCATCACCCTCGCTGCGCAGCTCTTCGATGCGGCTTAGAAGACAAGGACACAGAAACTAGCGTTTCAGTATATTCTATGCGAGACGGGCAACGTCGAGATGCTGTCCATGTCGCTCGTGCTGAATTCGGTCCTGCAGATCCTGGACGTAGCCGACGGCCAGAAACTGGTGCTGGAATCCACGAACTTGATAGAGGAGACCATGAAGGCCTCCGAGCGGCTGGATCGATTCAGACCTCTGGGCACGGCGCGATTGCCCAACGCTCTGTGTCTATGCTGGCTACTAGCGCCAACGCCGAGGTTGCGGGAGACGATGCGAGAAGTTCTGCAAGAGCGTATCCAAGATTTCAGAGGCGTTACATGCCAGGACCTCGCAGGGAGATACGATGCGAGGTTTCGGCATATGCGTGTGCAAGTACGACGGAGGCTGTCGCCTCTGAGCATCACATAGTCTTGTCTATACGAAGCAAAGCATCTGCGACAAACACTTTGGACGATGCGCAGCTGGTGACGCCGTGTCTGCTTGGAAAATGGGCGATACAACCGACGCGTCCATCCCTCCCCCGATGGACCATAGCATAGATACCCATGGTAGTCCGTAGTCCGTACTTCAATCTGAATCGACGACCCCTTGAAGCCATCAGGCCATCCGCCACCAATTCTACTGTCGGTCCGTTTAGGCTAAACACAAGTTTATTCGACAGCACAGCCACAAGCAACTTGGGTATATACACAAACCGTTCCGCGGCAAATGATTTGGCCTTTCACTGCTCGACCAAGCAACCCTCTTTTGTTATCTAGCAACCCCGTCCGTGGCTGGGAGGCCAACTGCCCCGTTACTGGCCGACCCATGATTTTTAATATTGATTTTTCTGTCTCATTGGTTGTGGCTAATGCATCTGATTTAATAAGACATTGGGATTGCTTGCATTAACTACCATCACGTGATCTCCCCAACCCACGTGACCTTTGGCAAATACACCCGAAACCTCAAGCTTCAGCATCACGACTTTCCAGCTCGCCTTTCCACGCCTTGTCCTCAATCCCTCGCACCACGAAATCTCCCGACAAATCCTCTCCCCACCAATCCACCATGTCAGGCGGCCACAAGCCCATCCGCCTGCCGCCCCTCAAAACCCTACGGGTCCGCAATCCCAAGAGGCAGCCCGAAAACCCTTGCATCGCAATCATGTCCAGCGTCCTAGGTAAGAATCCGCGAACCCGACCGGCGGAGGAGAAGAGAAGAGGTGGGCACGAACCATTCGCACAGTTCCCTTTCTAACGCGAGCGATGCGCCCCCAGCGTGCTGGGCCTCAGCAGGCTACAACGCCTCCGGGTGCGCGGCCGTCGAGACCCAGTTGCGAAGGTGCATGGACGGGCCGGCGCCTCCGCCCGCGCCCGCGAACACGATCAACTTCCACTTGTCGAGGATGCAGAAACACGTCACGAGCTCGAGGAGGCAGAGATAGCCTGCTGGGCGAAGGAGGGAAGGTCTCGCGGAAATGTCTTCTCAGCGCGGTCCCGCGTAATTTTGGTGGGGTGGTTACAATTTGTCGGACGGGGAAACGCACGAGGGGAAATACAATTTATGGGCGATCAATCATGGCGAGGGGTTTTTTTTCTTCCTTTTTCATTGTGGGAACTGGGAATCAGATATAGAGGCTCAGATTGCGGCTCCGTTCTTATTTTTTTTTTTTAACATCTTCTCAGGTTTTCACTGTATGATAGAGACGAGACGTTGGTCTCTCAAGCTGTACGTAAAGATTGGAGCGGAAAGTGTCAACATGATGTACAACGGTGATTTGTTCCTTCATCAACGGTAAGTATCCATACGCTGGATTTCAAACATGGCTTCGTATTTGATATGACCGGCTGTATATCCAGCTGGAGGGACATTGACAAAGATTACGCTTATAATAAGCAACGTTCAACCACTCACTTGTCGAAACAGAAAAATTGAAAGTTGTCTAACATGCTTGTCGAGAATCGCACCCGAGGGAGTCACCGCAGCAATAGTTAAACGCAAAGGCGCCATATTTATTGAGTCAAGATCAAAGTCTTCATCATTCGCTCGACTAATTCCGTCGCTTCATGTGCACATGTTGGATCCGCTCTGCTTCCTCGCCACCGTCTATCCAGCTTGACAGCCAATACAAATCCAAGTCCGTCTCCACAAGGGTCTCTGACATATATGGTGGTCAAGAACACATAGCAATCCCGAGAAGAAAACAGTGTCCAGCCTTAATCTCTCAGGGGGGCCAAAAAAAAAAGAAGGCGATAGTAAAGAGTGAAACCTAGGATACGCCAGCCTCCGGATCCAAGGCTCTGCGAACCTCCCAGTAGCGCCAGCAAATAATGTTCGTAAATACAAGAGAAAAGGCAAACAGAAGAGGGGCATGGTTGCCCATGTGATATAGCAGATGTTGCTGGACTTGATTTGCCTTGCTTCCCCGTAACAAGCTTCGGCATTAAAGCCGCTCACTCGTATACAGACACTATTTTCAAGACAAGATAATCTTCTCGATTGCGATCAACAAGGAGACAAGCCTTCGAAAAGGGGGCTCTGAGATGCTTGCGATCATGTCAAACATATAAGGGGGGGGGGGCAAGTTACTCCTGTGTAAGAAAGTACATGTCGGCCTCAAACATGAAAAAATAACTCCCAGTCAGTATGAAGCTCTTGAAGAAATGCAAATCGCTGCGATGTGGTGTCTATGTGATCGTTGATGTAGAAAACCCAAAAAAAGAAAGCCATTCCTTGGCTCATCATGCGATAACTTGCCCCTCTGGAGGGGGTTACTGTCGGTCGCAGACAGGTTTGGCGGCCTGCAAAGGCGCTGACGAAATTGCCACAAGAGTTCCGTCACCGCTTAAAAGCACAGCGTGTAGCATGCGTTATTATTGGCCCTCGCCAACGCAGAAGAGTTCTATTTCTCCTACACCACCGGAGTACATGTTTCGGACCCCCTCGCGCCACTCCATGAATGCGATTTGAATGTCGTCGTCACTTTCAATCGTGACAGAGTCTCCGTCCTCATCGCGATATCGTAGCTTCAGCGTGCCTTTGCCAATGCTGCTTGTCATGAACCGCGCAAGCTTGGCATCAATGCGGTCAATGAGGGACTGGTAGGTAATGTTGAAGGCTACCACGAGCGTCACATAGTTTCCGCTGTCGCAATTAACCCGAACTTTCAATTGAGTCGGCATAGGCAGATCCGGAGTTGCCAGAGAATTGCTTGTCGATGTTAGGCTGCCGGGCCCAATCGAGGGGGACACATTACGGGAATTCGTGGCGGCGGAATCAACTCGGAGTGAGTCACCACCAGTGGGCCCAGGTGTGTTTCCGCGCGAGTACAGTGGTTGCGTAGCAAAATGTGACATTGCGCCTCCAAGGCTCCCAGAATGTTGGTGCATACGCTCGCGCTGAGCTCCCGGGCTTTGTGTGCTGGTACGAATGGGAAGATCGTTTCGAGGAGATCCTGTTTGAGAGCGGGGAATGTTACCGTCGTGTACTGGGTGTAAATGTTGAGGGATGCCTGGCACAGCCGGAATGTTGCTTTGACTGGGTTGACGCTGTCGAGGGATGCCTGCCCCATTCACATCTGGCGTACTGTACGATCGGCTTCTTTGCTGCTGCTGCTGAGCAGCGGTCTGGCTGTGAGTGGCCATGGGGGGAAGAGATGGTCCACGAGCATTTCTACCACCACCGGCCATACCATGAGTGTTGGACGAGGATGATCCATCCCGGGACGGTGCCCGAGGCATGGCGCCGGGGGCATATCGAGGGTCATCCCAGACAGACTGTGGTGTCCCTGCTTTGGGGGGAAACTGATATGCGGGACCCGGGAAAATGCCACTGGTGGTGCTCGTTCTCGAAGAAGCTGGAGACTCGGCAACTGGTGAGAAATAGCTGTCTCCGCCTCGAGAGCTCGGGGACTGAGCACCGCTGCTCTGTGTTTGGAGACTGAGAGAAGCAGGGGGTATAGGCATAGGAAATCGCGGAGGTGGTGCGCGCGCGATGCCAGCAAGCGATTGTGTGCTGTCTCCTGTCGCGGATCTTTGCCTCAGATTGCCACTTGAAGAGGTTCGGGGCACAGGATATTGAGCCGGAGCCGTAGAGGGTCCATGATCCTCCTCATCGTCCTCTTGTTGCGACAAGTAGGGGTTCTCGAGCCCGCCAGCATGGTCCCGCGTCCAAGCAAAGTCATTCGAAATTGATTCCTGGCTCTGGGAATGTCGGGGTGCATTCTCTTTGCGTTGTGTCTCCAAGCCGACAGCCCATTTTCTCATCATCTCCTCGTTAAGGAATTTAATCGTAAAATTTTCGACACCAGGGTCACCCCTCCACCAAATCTGAACGCTATGAGAGCCTGCCCATCTGTTAGAGACCGACTGTAATAGATGCTCAGCCCTCGAAAAAATCACAGGTTTCTTACCAGGTTTTGAAAGGGATACGACATCAGTCACGTTAGTCATGAAAATTCGACCCTTAAGCTGAAGCTTGCCGTTCCTATTCTTAATTTTCGGGCCGGTTGATCGTGTTTTGTCTTTCTTGCCCGATGATTCCTTGCAGCAAAGGAGGATGCACTCGAAAAGATAGATTTCGTACTGGAAATAACCCGTCAGTAATTCAATCGCCGCTGGACCGGACATGGGCGAGGGCAATTGAAAAAAAAAAAAAAACCGAGAGACTGATCGCTCCTTGACCTACTTCTTTTTCCTGATCACTCTTTCCAGTGATGACGCCGTAGACGCCATGCAGCAGCAGCTTTCCGAAGGACTCCACCTTATGAGATTTCCAGTCATCTACTCGTGTGATGAGTTCCTCCAGAGCCTCGTCAAGAAGGTCGCGATTAACAGCTTCATTGGCCTTTTGTAAAACTCGTTCAGCGGCTTCGCATCCAGTGCAGAGGTCGTCTTTAACCTGGGGGTCGTCGGACTTCTTGGCCAAATCTTTCAACAATAGAGGGTATTTGACCAGTCGCTGCATGGGCTTCAGCAGGAATCCGTCCAATGTGTTGAAGTCTGTTGCGACAGGGTGGCCAGATTGTTGGATCTTATCGAAGACTATATTCGCAATCTGGGCGGCCTTGCGTTGGTTCGCGATGAATGGTTGGTAAATGTCGAATGCATCTTCGTAAAAGCAAAACGGAGCACCCCATCTTTGTATAGCCTTTGGCATTGAGTTTGTCGTTTCGACTCGAATGAGAAACCTTCGTTGGAAATCAAGAATGGCGTTGATGTTTAGGAAAATCTGATGTACAATATCTCCAGGGATGAGGCCCTTTTGCTCCAATGTCTTCTTCAAGTCGTGCAGATTTTCCAAATCCTGTACATACTTTCGTTCAGTGTCGACCAGTTCCTTCACGATGTGATCTCGATAGCTCATTTGCGCACTTCCCGTGGTTGCAGCAGGCTCGTCCTCGGGATATGGCTGTAACTGAAGTAACAGGCCGCGCTGGTCTGCCAAGTCAAGCACATAATTGACAACCTGGGTCACCTTGACGAAACCACTGGTGTCGTTGCCCATCAAGTCGGTAATCACGAAGCTCTGTGCGGGGGGCACCTGCAGCTCCTTCATGCATGCCTGCACAAATTTAAAAATGGCGATTTTGGACTTCTTTGCTTCTGACGCAATTTGATCCTCCACTTTGAGAGGTTCGGTCGGCTGCAGTGAGTTGTAGATGGTGAGGAGAGGATATCCTGTGCGAAGGAGATTCCATAATGGATCGACCGGGTCAGAAGGATCGAGCTGCTCGAGAAACGGGGTGAAATCAGGCACTTGGCTTAATCGTTGCTTGAGAGAGACGCAGATCTGGTATAGCGACCGTGAGGCATCGGCTTTCTGGTTGATGATGTTGGTCGTCGCCATGATGGGCCCGCCATTTTGGCCAGGCACAACCGTCGCGGCGCTAGCCAGCGAACTCAGCGACGTTGACGAGCCAGCGTAAGCTGTCGAGCCCGACAGCTGGCTACCGCGAGGCGCACTGCTCATAGTTTTTGCTTGAAGAATGTTTTTAAAGCCGCTCTGGTTGGACTGAAAGACCGGAGCGGTATTATTTCGAAGGAGGGGAGCATGGGCCATGTCAAGTTTACTCCATGCGTTGAAGGGGAAAGTAGGGGCCCGCGGGGGAATGGAGGAACACAATGTTTCTCGTCGTCGTCCAGGGAGGAGGGGTTGGACGTGATGGCAGGCGGAATGCGGGCGAGAAGAGGAACGTTGTCTTTTTGTCGATTTTTGAGGGGTGTATGTCTCTGTTTGTTGAGCCCTCCCTTCTGGCTTGGGACGGTCTCAGACGAAGAAGAGCCAAAGTCGCGTCATTCAATAAACAATGGTCAGGTGAGTCGCTTCTGTCGATGCTGGAGAGAAAGTCGGGCCCAATGTCTTCATGGACAAGTCGTCGGGTCGTCTGCCGCTCTTGATCGGGGAAATGCAAGGCGACAAGTTGAGCAACGGTCTTTGGGCGTCAAGGCCGCACAACGATGGTGCGGATAGAGTTGGAAAGGGAAGCCGTCACCACTATCTTTCTCAGCTCAGGTTGTCCAAACAAAAATAGAAATGGAAATGGAAATGGAAATGAAGCGGCTCGCGGCAAGCAGCGATGTGGCAAAGATTGTCAGACAGATGGGGCAGGTCAGTTGGGCCAACGCTGTCCAAAGCAGGCGACAGGTCGGCGTCAATTCGAGGTGTGAGCTGAGTGACGAACTGCAGGCGGCGTTGTCGGGGGGGCAGCTCAGCACCGTTGACCCGTTGAGGCGGCACAGGCAGACTCAAAAAAGTAGAACAAGTGAGACGGCTAGCTCGAAGGATCGGGGGTCGACTCAATGGCTAGAGGCTAGAATGGCTAGAATGGCTAGTAGATGGAACGGCGAAAACATGTCGAGGGTGGCTGGCTGGCTTTTCTTCTCGTAGCGCCTCCCAGGGTGGTGGATGGTGCCCTGGTAGCCCAAAAAAGAAGTGGGGACCCGTGGGTCAGTTATCGAGACATGGGCAGGGGAGCTAGTCCGCAGGGCCACTCTATGTATGTATGTACTGAGTCGCAGTATCATGCAAGCTGAATACACAACTCGGCTAGTACAAGTCGACGGGCCTTCAAAGAAGAAAATTCGGGAGCGCCAAAAAGAGGCGCAGGACAGGTCGACAGAAACGTCAAGCAGGTGCTACTTGGGTAGGTACTTCAATGAATCAAGGTGCAGGCCGAACTGTGCGCACTCACTCCCTTGGCTCCGTACATGTGTTGCGTGTACGGATTACTCCGTACGGATTAGTCTTGTTCATTCTAAAGTTGGCTTCATCACACCAGGTTCAGAGAAGGTCCAGAGAAGGCCCTAAGCCCGGGACGCATGAACCAGCGACGCACGGCGGCCGTGAGTAACGGACCCGCTGAGAGGAAAGTGGGCGCATTCGAGCGTGGTGAGTGGGTTTTGTTTTGTTGGCTGGGGATTTCCCACGGATTGATGTATTGATGAGATGAGTTGATGAGTTGATGGCGAGACCAACAAGCACACTTCGCGATAGAGCATAAATTACATGTGGAAACAAGTTCACACTAGACAAGCATGGGCATGAGGAGCATGGGCATGAGGAGCATGGGACATGGGATATTGTCTGTATCTACTTGTGCCATGGCATGGATAATAGAGCATGGCGCACGTCCAACTGGGCCAGATGACGAACCTGCCTGCTGTTAACTGCCGTGGCTGGTGGTGGTTATTGTGCTCGATTCCATATTTTATCCTGGATCCAGCACTCACTCCAGTACAGTGGGGTGTACGTCCGCACATACGGTCCGTACATACGGTCCGTACGTCTCGACATCCATTCAGTCACAGACACGCGCGATTCTGATTGTAATATGCTAAGAATAAGCTAACCCAAAATTGCTGGCACCGTCAATCGATTCAACGTTCTAGCACAGCCAGACCAGACGACCGACCGACCAGCCGTCTGCCGTTTGCAGGCGGCGGCAACGTGCATGTGGTGCACCAGCCCGCCGCCATGGCTGGAGGTTTACGCTTCTTCCTGCGCCAAAGGCTTGCGCCGGCAACCAAGTCGTTGGGTTCGATAATAGTTATAGGGTCGGGTTTGAGATGATTGAGATGCACACCTCGGAGCGTTGCATCCGCGTTGCATCCGCACCAACCCCTTTCGACGGCAACGGCATTGCACCCAACACTTTGCTTCTTCCCATCTCGCAGAAGAAAAAGGGGACCAGCAGACCCTTTCTACCTTCCCCTGCTTCTGCGCACACTCGCACACGCGCGCACGTCCAGCACGCACAGGCATAGATGGAGAGACGAACGTCGGCTTGGGCAATCGAGGGCAATCGACATGCAATCCTAGACTCGCATACGGAATACAAGCGACTTGCGTCTACAAACCTGGAGTGATGTTATCGCTCTGCATCGCCGACATTGCCCCTTTCCAATTCTCGTGCCTCCTTTCCGGAAACCGCCTAACCCGCCATCCCATAACGAGGCAACGCAGGGTTGAATGACGGCTTGTCATGGCATCACAGATTGCCTGTTTCATCCTAGCCAAAAGTGGGTAGTGGTAGTCAGTCTGTCGTGGACCACCACCTCCTCCCAAGCTCCCGTCGCAGAGGCTTGGGTTGGGGATCGCCCCAAACTGCCCCTCGATGGACAAAATACGGGGCACCTGCGATAATAAGTGCTGTCCGTGTGTTGCCTTTGTTTGCCAGCCGCCGCTCATTAATAACTCTGGTTCAGAGTAGCTCCCGTAGACAAGAGGGATCTGTTCTGGCATGCCAGCGATGTTATCATCATGAGCTCGATAGGGGGCTACTGTAGCAAAAACACCCTGATAACACTAGAAGTCGGGGAACCCGATCGCAATGGGGCTACTGGCCAACTAGTTGCCATATTGGATAGGGTGGAAAGCATGATGGGTCCGATACTCTCTATAATGCTGCACAGGCATGCTATGTCATCTTTAGGGAAAGGCATGTATCCTTCGTAGTATAGTTATGCTCCATGGCGTCGACTTGTTTCACGCATCGCAGCGTCATGTGCAAAGAGAACAGGCCTTGGTTTGCTTTTCCCAAATAGAGCTTTGGTTTATCACCCCTTCGTCCCTAGTGCCCTTAAGATGTCTGTCTGCATGCGGCCAGAGTCAGCTGACTCTCCAGTCTGTCCACGCTTACCGTACCAACAACGGATACCCCAAGGTGCCTAGTAGGCTGTAGACTTGTCGGCGATGCCTGTGTTTCTATTCTTGGGCATGGACATATGTATTATGTAGAGAGCTTGCCATGAAACAGGCTCTTCTGGGCTGGCTTTGTCCAACTTGATTCAGCTGAAGAGAGACAAGGTTGCTTGGTGAGATCAGCTTCTCACACTGACACATATCCACCGTTCGTTCGCTCGCTCGGCAGTCCAGGCCAGTAGAGTCACATTCCCCCAGATTGTGTGGACGACTTGCATTCAGTGCTGTCCCCACGCAGGGTAGTAGGTACAGAAGGAAAGGAATAAACCCAATTTGAGGCTTCTAATAAATGAAAGACATTGTCGACCTTGCGATTTGACAGGGACATAAGAAGAGAATCGGCTCACATGTGAATTAAAAAGCAACGCTCAATGGTGGTCTCTATCCGCCAACGTTGACAATGTGATGCGATGGTTGAGGTGTAATGCTGACCCTGAATTCTTCACTCATGCTGGTGTTGAGCCCGGATGCTGCTTCGCTTCGAACACAACATTTTACACTGAATCAGATGAGCAATCTTCTGTTCGTTATCCTGAGCGTCATGAATGTGGAACGGTGAATCAGCTCACCAAACATGCCCCGCGACAGATGAAACGCCAAGATTATTGAAAATATTCCCGGATTACCGGTTCGTAGACGCCAGGCAGAACGAGAGTGGCTGCTTCAGAATGCGCGTGTGCGATCGATTATTGGATGGGCCATTGACGATGTGATTTCTAATTTCAAACACCAAGTGCCTAAGATACCTGGGTATTCGACATGGGGCCCCGTGATTCCCTGCCGACGGTGTATCAGGAGAATCGAAGCCGTCCAGTTCCCGGCGCCACAAAGTTGGTGAAACGACGAGGTGAACTTCGGATGAATAGAGGCACGCACGAAGGCTGCTTTGGGCACGTATAGGACCCTTCCCAACTTGCTGTACTGCCGTTTTAGCCCGGACGGGTATTTTGTCTGTAGCGTCGTTCCAACTTGCAATGTTTGGCCCATCTGCGAGGAAGATCGAGTGGGTGAGTGCCTCGTCGAGATTTTACATGTAGCTTCCCAACAAGCCTGCAGGTCGGCGGGCGGCGTCGCTCCCAGGCAGTTGGCAGCCATTCGCCAGCCGTTCGCCAGCCGTTCGCCAATCAAACACCTTCTCTTGACGCACCTGCCAGCTGCCAGACAGCAGCTACTCACTGGTCTGCAATCAGCCAGCAGGATGTAGCGAAAAGCGTCAAAGGAACAGGTCTGAGTCTCGTGCCACAGCCACAGCCACCTGTTGACCAAGTTCTGCAGACCGGCCAAGTCGTTTGCCACCCTGTCTGTTTGGAGGCGGCCTGCCCGTTCTGAATCAACTTCTGATCGTTGTCCCACTGGTGCCACTCCAGCAGGAGGACATCAACCCCGGCTACACCCACTGAGATGGACGACCGGCCATTTTTTGGCGCTAATAATCCGTAGACGCCGTCAACTCCTGCCCACTTGTGGGCCCTGGGCCCTTGTCACGGCAGCATGGCAGCATGCAACTGCACCTCTCCTTGCGCCATCTTTCTAATCGTTGGCCGTTCGAAGAGATAAACACCAACACCACAACGCCTTTGGCTGTCGATGCTACATCGTCACCAAGCCCGTCTCTCCTGAGGAAATCGCCCCATCGTTGCCCTGCCTTCCTCGACCGGATGCTCGGACATAGCGGACAGACGTTATTGATTTATGTGCTGTGGCGTGGCACCTGGAAGTGAGGACCGTGTTTGCGCGCGCCTGGCGAGCCTGAAGCCTGTGTGCCCACGAGGCCCGACCCGAGCGATATATTATTACCGTTGCCCGTCTGACAGGAACATCCTAACCCTCTGAGACCCCGGAGCTCGCGTTTCTGTATGCTCTGGGTTTCTCTTACCGCTGGCCTGAATCTGCGACTGTGGCTGCGTCTTCCTTAGATTCGACAAACTACTCCATGACGAAACACGACCATCTTTTCGCCATGGATGCCTTTTCACCGGCTCATCAACCCGACGAGGGCGACTCCGAGGACCCGTTGAATCCTCCGGTACATCAGAGTCTTGCCGCCAGTTTGGCAACCTTAAGATCATCTGCCGACCTGCCGTCGTGGTTGGCGAGTAACGCTTTCGCTTTACCGTTATCTGTCAAAAAGGGTGAGGGCTATAATAATCTTGATTTTCCCATCGAGGGTACTGTGAATTTTTGTCAAACCTGAAGCTGACTTGCTGTGTGTCCTCAAGAATTAACGTTGACCCTACTTGACGATCTCCCCACGTCCGCCATTGCCGAGATAGTCCAACGCCTCAATCCTCGACTGTACATTGATTTTGTCCAGTATTTGCCTGCTGAAATCTGCCTTAAAGTCCTTGGCTATTTAGATCCTGTGTCCTTGGTCGGTGTCGCTCAGACCTGCCGGGCGTGGTATGAGCTGGCGCTTGATCGGAAGCTGTGGGAAAGATTATATTACCTCGAAGGGTGGAAAGCCGTCACTAGTGAGATCGAAGGAGCGGAGACCAAAATCAACGCTGGTTTGAAAAACTCAATCGGACATCTGCATCGAATCCAAAATGCCGGTGGTCAAGCCAACAAAATTCGAGCTACAAAAATGGACGACGAAGATATGGAAATGGCAGACGTTGATAGGCGATCTTTCAATCCCCAGGATAACATAGGATTGGGTGTCAGCAGCATCTTTGGAAGCCCTGTGTCATCATTCTCCTCCAAATTCCCTCCCGTGCCCCCCAGTTGCATTGATACTCCCATGGACATCAGCTTTGCTTCGAATTCCTCGACAGCCAAAGGCAAGGGTGTGGACAGGAGCTTTGGTTCATCAGACGTGGTGCGGGTCAAGCGCAAGGAGCCCGGCGGCACCCCGGAGCCTTCTTTACCTCCAATACTACCAACAGATAACCCAAGCCTCATGATGAAATCAACCTTGTGGGCCTGGGACGCGAACAACTCACGATACCGCTTAAACTGGAAATATATCTATAACATGCGACGCCGATTGGAATCAAATTGGGAGCTTGGCAAATATACCACGTTTCAGCTTCCACACCCGCACTATCCTGAGGAAGGCCATCAAGAATGCGTTTATACTTTGCAATTTGATGCTCATTATCTGGTAAGTGGTAGTAGAGACCAGACAATGCGCATTTGGGACATTCGCACACGCCGCTTGGTACGGCCACCTTTGATCGGCCATAGCGGCTCTGTCTTATGTTTGCAATTTGATGCGAGTCCAGAAGAGGATCTTCTTGTGTCAGGGAGCAGCGATTCCAATGTCTTCATATGGAAATTTTCAACTGGTGAATTAATCCAGACGATCACGAAAGCCCACCGCGAGTCTGTCCTCAACGTTCGCTTTGACAAACGTATCCTCGTCACTTCTTCCAAGGACAAGACGATCAAGATTTTCAATCGCCGACCTCTACGGTTCGGAGAGCTGGGTTACAACGCGAGCGATACGGCGTTTAGTGCTACTGCAAAGACCGTCAAACGATACGGATACGAACCAGATCTTGCCCAGGAGCTACCCGTCAAAGAACCGTACACTATGATTGGACGGCTGGAGGGGCATGGTGCTGCCGTAAATGCAATACAGGTAATGGATCGAACTATTGTTTCCGTATCTGGAGATCGGCACATCAAAGTCTGGGACTGGCCTGACCAGGTCTGCACCCAGACAATACCTGCCCATGATAAAGGCATTGCGTGCGTGGAGTTTGATGGACGAAGGATAGTCAGTGGCAGCAGCGACTACGAAGTGTGTATTTTTGACGCGCCGACAGGCTTGAAGGTTGCGCAACTGCGTGGGCACGCTCACTTGGTAAGAACTGTACAAGCGGATTTCGGCGACCTGCCTTATAGCAGGGCTGAAGACGAAGCGGAAGCCAAAATTGTGGACGCCCAGTACTTCAAGGCCGTTGAAGCTGGCGAGATCTCTCATGATGGCGACACAGGGGATAGACGCGCCAGGAGAGTGAATGCTGGGAGCTCTAGGCCAGCTGATGTACAAGCTTTCGGAGCCAAGGTGCCTCCCGGCGGTGGGGGAGGGCGAAAATATGGCCGGATTGTGTCTGGTTCCTACGACCAGAGTATCATTGTCTGGAGACGAGACAAAGAAGGAGTGTGGAAGCCGGCTCATCACTTACGCCAGGAGGAAGCAGCAGCAGCCGCCCAAAGACATGTGGCTCTGTCAATACCACAGCCGGCGCCGCAGCCATTTGCAGGGCAATCTCAACTGCATCCCTCTGGAAGACACTCTAACGCAAGCTTATCCCAATCTCGAAACAGAACTAACGGATCTGCTGGTGGTGGCCAGATGATTGCTGACCCGTATGGAGGTAATCCGTCGTCAAGTGGCGTGTTCATGCACTTCATTGACCAAGTCGTGCATTTGGGGCCACAGGCCCTCGAACAAGCATTGGCAACCTATCCAGCCATACTGAGCCACCATAACTACTTGCAATCTGTTGTTGAGCGGAAGCAGTCGCCTTTGGAGCGTGCCCAGCTGAGACAGGCTATAATAGCATCCTTGGTGTCCATTCAGACGGGACAATTCTCAAGGCCACGCCCAACAAGTTCATTGTCGGCGGCTCCGAGTGCCGCTGCCATTGCCGGATCCTCTGCCACTGGCTCCAACAGTCAAGCTGGGCCAAGAGTCCCTGCTAGCGAACCTCCCGGCTATACTGCTGAAGAGACATCATCCAACCAAGCAGCTACAACCATTGCTGGACCATCGGTTGGACCGGCGGCTGCGGCAACATTTAATATGACGATGACAAACGCCCCAACGCCAGTTCCAGCTCCTCTCCCAACTCCAGCCCCAGCGGCAGCCCAGCCTGCTCAAATAACATCTGCTCATACGGCACCGCCTCCAACGCATCATCACCCACACATTGCTGCAGCCGAAAATGCTCCGGCTCGTGTTTTCAAGCTTCAATTTGACGCCCGTAAGATTGTGTGCTGTAGCCAAGCACCAGTCATTGTAGGCTGGGACTTCTGCAATGGAGACGCGGAGCTCGAAGAGACGGCTCGATTCTTTGCCACCGTGGACTAGATTAACCATCGAGTTGACATAGTTCACGAAGCAGGTGGCGTGAGGAGAAGGAGCCAATGAGTTTGTCTCCGCACGCAGACTCGCGAGCAATTGCCAGCTGGAGTCAAAATGTGGTACAAGAACGATAACCAGATACGCTGTTCGAAACTTTGTCTTCGTGGCGGGAAACGAATGGCGCATAATTTCTAATGGCGCAGAGGAGGAACTACTTTTGGTCAAGAATCCAAGCGACAGGAGTCTTTTCTTTTCTTTTTCTTACTTGGGACTTGGTCATACATCTATTACGAACATGGTTGAAGGGGAGAATCGACCTTACGGCCGATTAGGGGGGGACGATAACTATGAAATGAAGCTCCCCGCACTAAGGAGAATATTCAATGATGATAGGCAAACCAGGACACGCATCCACAGGAACGTACATACATTTTATGTCATGTAATGAAGAATGATTGTTAAACGAGCTTGACGCGTGGTGTGCCGATGATGATCCAGCAGTCTAACGCGTGAGTAAGTGACAACATCGCGCAACACACCAGTCATCACCAGGGTATCAACCAGCAGCCTCCTTGACTTTATCCTCCATCTGCGGCGGCTCATCTATAAATTCAGGTGCAACCTCGTCCTGCAAAAACCCCGGTACCGTCCCGCCCATCTCCATCTCCAACTCCTGCTCCATCCCCAAAGCCTCTAGCTCAGCATCCAACTCTGACTCGTCTACCTCATCTGGAATATCATAACTTCGTGCCAAACTATCCTGTATTTCATTTCCCACATCCATTAAATCAGCCATTTCGTCTTGTAGTCTCTCAATTTTGTCAATGTCGATCTTGCCGTATTGTTTTTTGAGTTCCTTATTGGTTGTCTTCATGGCATCCACTTGCGTCATGACATTCTTCAAGTTATCCTGCATACTGGAAGCTTGCTCCATGTTCCACACTTGGCCTTCTAACTTTTCTTTCTCAGCTTCGTAGGCTTTTCGTCGCTGCAGGACTTTGAGGGCTTTTTGCTTGATGGCCTGCTTGCCAGGACCCTCTCGCATCTTGGACAGCTTCTCTTGGTAGGCGGAAAGCTCGCCATTGAGGGCTTTTAGCTTGGTGTCGATGGAAGCGATGCGAGTGTCGATGTTGCTTATGGCGCCGCCGAGGGTGGGCTTGGGTGCGGGGGGTTTGGACCCGAAGAGGCGATTCATGGTCTTGATGTGGGCAGACTGAACCGCGTGAGGGATGGAGCAGCGCAGAGTTAAGCAGAGGATGCCGGAGAGTGATGGACGGGGTGTCGAGATGTAGTGGACGAAGGAGGCAGGCCGATATATTGCTGCGGCTTTGAGGACTTCTTACGGAATCATGCGGGAGCCTTTTCACGAACAACTCCATCAGGAATGACGTTCAGCTTCGGAGGAGAGACTCTTTGCTTTTGGAGGGGCAAGACAGGGATGGAAACCCCACACAACCTGTTCGCGAGATGACTCAGCATCTGCATCAACGTTGAAGGAGATATTATCAGGGAAAGCGGAGCTTTGCCTGCGATTTGCGTCATTAGCAAGGCGAAGGCAAGAGGGTGGAGCGAAGCTTCCCGCTTTCCCTTTATTAAAATAAGGTTATCCTATAGAGACGTCTTTTCTAATTAGTTAGACATAAAATACTCTTTAGTAACTAGTTAAGATCTTTTTTTCTGCCTCTCCTAACTACCTAACGGCTTTTAGGGGGGGGGTGCATGGAGGAGGAGGCCCGCTATAGGTAATAGCTTGCTACAGGCGGCCCCTAGTAGGGCCCCTAGAGGGAATATAAAATATTATACCTTTAAAGATAAATAAATTTAATAATATAAAGTATTAGTAATTAATTTAAGATTATAGATACGTAGTGGTGGTGGTGGTGTTGTAGTTAAATTATGGTTGTGAAAGACTTAAACTCATAATATTATAATATCTTATAAAGACTTACAGCATATTACTTACTTTATAATTATAAAAAAAAATATATAGACATAATTTAAACACATAACCTTTTAATTTAGATATTTTTTAGTATTATAATATTATAAAGTAAAGGGTTACTATATTACATAAATATAATTCACAGCACACCCCTACACTTAATTTTAACACTAAAATTAACACTAAAAAAAGTATTACCCTTACTAGGCAACTCTATATAGTAGTAGGTTAGGACTAAACGCTTCTTAAAAGAAACTGCCTTTAGCACCTATCTAATAACCTAGAGTTAGCGCCTATAGCGGATTATTAGGAGTTAAAGTATTACATTGCCCTAGGTCCCTAAGTATCTATAGTTATATATTAGTAAGGTTAGAAGGAGAATAGTAAGTTACTTATAATTTAGTATAGTATAATTAAGCCACTATCCACTATAGTCTACCGCTCTTACCCTATTTGCTTGCTTTATATTATATTATATTATATTATATTATATTAGGTTTGGCATTAGGTTTAGATATTTGTTATTATATTCTATAGTATCTACGGTTATTCTATAGTATCTATAGTATTTAGTTTTATAGTAGTAAGTATAACGCTATAGAGGTAGTTCTTTCTTCTTTTAAATTAGGTAAGGAAGCAGCCTATAATAACTATTAATCTACAAGAGCAGTCTACTATATAGGGCTAGTCTATATAGTGTTTAATATAATTAATAGTGCTAGCCTCACTACTAACTACACTAAACGCAATGTTCTAAGTAGATATTAGGTTATAAGGAGTATTATAATTATAGACTATATACCTACCTTTAGGTCTATATACTAAGATAGGAGTGAGGCATAAGAATGCTACGCAAATCCACCTACTATTTAATATTATAAAGTTAATATAACTACGCACACAGACACACAGGCGTGTATATATACTATATAATCCTATTGATTTACAAAGCAAGGCAACAAGCGCAGGATTCGCTAATATAATAATTCATTTACATGTTTTTCTAGTAGGTTTATAATATAATTTATAGCATTACATGTAATAGTCCTACTTTCCCCTATTTAAGCGCTCCTTCCTTACTATTACCTCTTGCCTCTTACTTTTTTCTCTTACACTAACCTAAATTTCCTTCTTAACTCTTCTCTACTTTTCCTTTTCTAACTACATCCCTATCTATTATAATAAAGCTATACCTATTATTATCTAATTATTATCTAGCTTTCTCTAAGCTACATATAACGCAGTAAATTATCCTAATAAGATAGCTTCTCTTGCTCCTCCTATACCACTACCTAATCCTCCTTGTAATCTAGGCCACGAGAATCTAGCTAATATTATAGATATCCCTAATAATACCTCTAAAACACGTATATATTAGCATTATAAATAGGATAAACCTATTAATAAATTTATTAGCTTAAAGAATAGGGATAAGTTAATATAAAAATACCTAGCGTGCTATAACTAATAGAATACGCTAGTATATACTACTACTTAGCACCCTAATATTAACCTAATGCTAATATTATATTACTATAGTCTTAAGCTCTTATATAATTCTTATATTCTATAATAGCTATAGTATGTAGTAGTAGTAAGCGCCTAATTACTAGAGTATAATCCCCTAAGTAGTAATAAACTTAGTAACTTCCCACACTATTACCCTAATAGTAATAAGCTATAGGCTTATAAGAGATTATAGCTAATTTCTTAAGATAAATAATATATAGATTAATAAGGTTTCTTTGCTATAGATAGGCTTCTTAAGATATACTAGATAAAGCTAAGGCACGTTCTCTATAGGTATAGTAACCTACTCTTAACACTACATATTTATACTAAACTAGAGTAGGCTATAATCTAATAAGAGTATTAAGTTATATAATAAGCTAGGGAAGAACCTAACCCTACCCCTTCATTAGCTACTATTCTATACTAGGTAGCCTCTCCGCATTAGCTAGGAGTTTAGGAACTCTTTAGTAGCTAAATTAATATAGTAGGTAACCTAGATAATAACAATAATCCTATCCTAGGCATAGAATAGAAATAATACCTATTATATTATTATATGTTTGCCCGCTAGAGCTTTATTACTCCTAATAGAGTAGAATATAAATATTATAAATAGTGTAATTATAACATAACAGATAATTTTACACCTTCTTAGTCCTTAGCAGGGGATTCTAATCTAAATATATCACTTTCTTAGCGTTTATTAGTGTAACTACGTCTACCTTTAAACCTTAGTAGGTCTGCTTCTTAGGATCTGCCTATCTTACCTAATCTAGTCTTTTAGGGAGATCTAGACTAGTTATGCCTAACTAAGCGTAACCGCGGCTTAATTAGCCACTAGGTAGCAAGCCTAGCGTTAAATACCATAGAGTATTGCACTTATTATAAGGTAAGATAGTTTAGTCTTAAGGTTAGGAATAGAATCTGCTATTCTTATAACTATTATAACGCAGTCCCCCAGGGCCACGCATCCTATAATTAACGCTGCGCTAGTTAGCCCTTTTTTTAGTCTAAAGAAAATAAGCTTAATCCTAGGTTAGTTCTAGGCTATTTACCTAAGCTTATATAGACTAAAGAGATGCTTATTACTAAGGTTTATGTTTATATTATAGTTATAACCTATTATGGTTAGTAGTATAGATATAAGGGCTATGTGGTTAACTTTATAAAGAATGTTAGTTAAGTCTATAACTAGCTACTACTTTTACCTAGGGATCTTAATATTATTATCCTTTAACCTGCAAATTAGACAAATTAGCTACACATAATACGTTAGTTCTATAACTAATTTAGAGTGCAGCAGCCTATTATCCGGGCCTAGCTTATGTATCTCCGTTTAAATTATCCTAGGTATTGCTACATTAATATAAATAAGAACAATCTGCTCTAGCTACCTAGTAATAGAGATATTATAGACTAGCTTATAGTGGAGGTAACTAATGCTATTAATATTAAAGAGACCTACCTTAATAAAGATAATAACCAGATTAATGCACACTTTAACAGAGCTATAGTTCCTAATTTTATTGCTTAGTAATAGGAGCTTATATAACTTTATTATTAGCTTTAAGGTTCTAATAGGCCTTAGGTGCCGCTAGAGTAGATTCCCCTCTAGTAAGTTAAACCTTAGATATACCTTAATATACCTAATATTTATAGCACGCCTTTAAATAAGTTTAATTAGTCTTAGCTATTACTCTTAGAAGTATTTCTAGGTCTCTTTCTAAACAGAGAAGCTAAGTTTATTAAGCCTTATAAACACACTATAAGCTACTCTAACTATATTAATTACCTAATAAAGTATAATAATAGCCGCTTTACTTAGCATCCTTAATTTTACTATATTATATTTAATATGCTTATATATTAGTAGGTAAATAAGCAAAGCGCCTACTTTATTAAGAGAGAATATTACTATTAGGCTATTAATATTAACTAGCTTTAACTAGCTTTTAACTTAGATACTACTAAAGCTAAGGCACTGCTTAGCTCTATGGTAAGATTCTTAGGGAGCCTATAAGGCATATAAGTATACTAGGGAGGCTATAAGAACTAGCTTAAGGCGTATATTTATACTCTTAGCTACCCGGGCATATTTATTACCCTTTTAGCTACTAATTTACACTAGTAAGACCTTTAGAGGTTTATACTAAATTATAATAAATAGTAGTTAGGGAATAACTAAGTTAAGGCTAGGATTATAGGTAGGAACCTTCATAAGAACCTATATATCTTAGCATAGTACTTTAAGATACGCTTCTAGCTATTCTTTAAGTAAGTTCTTTAGCCTAAATTTAGTATTAAGGAATATTAGTACTAATATAAGTAGTAGTCCTAAGGTAGCCCTTACGCTTATTACCTCTTTTAGATTAAAGATACCCTAGACACTAGCCTTATAACCACAGAACTACAGAAGGTCTTTACTAAGTACTAGGGGTAGTATATCACTGCCTATAATGCTTACCCTAAGTTAGTGAATTAGTAGCGTTAGGGCGATAACCCATTAATCTTGCCTATTATAGATCCTAAGTTTAGCGATTTAGTTAATATAATTAATTACGTTTAACGCTATAAGTGCATAGAAGCATACTATTAGCGTTATAAGTAACTACCTAATAGGAGATTAATAGAGGAGACACACTACTAATTCCACTTTCTATAAGCACATTATAAAGAGCTAATTATTATAAGGAACTTTAACCCATAGTATCTTATATTTAATAGGGCTTAGAATAATGCCTTTCTAAATAACTTTAGCCCTATAGTTATAGCCTTATAGCTTACTAATATTAACTTTACGCCCTATATAGGCATACATACTATTATCTCCTACATATTAAAGTATTATAGTAAGGCTAAATAGTAGTTAAAGACCTTCTAGGATATAGCTAAGGAGATTCTTCCTAGGGTTAACGTAAGTTATAGGCTTATTAGATTTATTACTAAGTTTATAAATAAACTTATTACTAAAAGAGACTAGTCTATATAAGAGGTTCTCTATCTATTACTTAACCTTAACCTTTAAGAAGGATTACGTGTTATTTATAGTGTTAATTACCGCCCACCTAACCAGTATTAGTAGGCAGATTATCTACCTGCTAAGGGTAAAGATTAGGTCTAATAGACTTTAAATTCTTACTAGAAGTATCTAAATTATCCTATAAGCCTATAGGATCTTTATTATTTTTAGTTCCTAACCCACATTAACTTCTCTAAGAAGCCTAAGCATTAGTAAGAGTTCCCTAACGCGCCTAACTAGGTCCTAAATTACTTCCCGTGGTATAAGGCAAATCCTAATAATAAAAGCTTTAAGGACTTCTATAGAGTAAAGCTTATACTAAGCTATCCCTATACTAACTATAACTAGCTTAAGACAGTAGAGGAGAAGAGTTTTACTACGTTTTATAAGGCATTTATATATTATTAGAGAGTCTACGCTAGCGCTTACTATTATAATTACTATAGGGAGCTACCTCCTATAGTAGAAGATAAGTTTAAGAAAGACCCTTAGTAGGAAAATAAGGTCTAGCTAGAGGCTTAGTAGGAAATAGCTCGCTAGATTCCACATATTAAACTTAACACTAATAAGGTTAAATTGCTTAGGAACCGCAATTATGATTTAGCCTATAATTAGCGAAATTATATTAGAACCTATCCTAATCTTCTTACATAGAAGAGAGAGTATTAGAATAGCCTTAAGGAGTCTTTTACTACTACTATTACTCCTTAGAATCCCCTAAGTAACTAGAATATTATAAGTCTTAATCTAGAGTAGTGCCTTATCTTTAATATATATATTTACTACCTTAAGGATACTCTTAATCTAAATAAGTAAACACCTAAATCACTTCTTCTCTAGGTTAATAGCTAGGGAGGCATAGGGAAATCATTTGTTATTCACGCTATTTCTATAGCACTAGAACACCACACCCCGGGATATATTATGCAAGCTGCCCCTACTAGAATCACTGCTAATAGCATTAATAGAATAATATTATATTTACTACTACATCTTCTAGTCTTAAGGTAGATTATAACCCTACCTAAGCTTTTAACTAATAAGCTTTCTAACTTATAGGGCACCCTATAAAGGGTTAAATATATTATTATTAATAAGAAGTCTATAATTAGGCTAAAGACACTCTACTCTATTAACTAATAACTTTATTAGATCTTTTCTAATTTAGAGGACTACTTTAGTAGCTATAGTGTAATTCTCTTTAGTAACTTCTACTAGCTTCTACTAGTCTTTAAGAAGCCTCTCTATAGTAATAAGAGACTTATAAATAATATAGATCTAGCTAGGCATAATGCCTATTAGGCCTTTAATAAGACTATTATACTTTAGTAAGTTATCCGCTAATAAGGCAATGTATAGGCACTATTCCGTGAAGCTCTCTAGGGCCTTTATTTAGCTTAGCTATCTATTAACTATTAGAAGCTTCTTTATTTGCGAATTTAATCGCAGCTCTTACCTCTAGAGGTTAATTCCTTTGTAAATATAGTCTATATCTACTACACAAGATAGCAGGTCTAAGAATATAACTATAACTACATAGAAAGGCTTATATTACTAATTATTTAGGTCTATGTAATATATATTAGCGAATTTAGGCATAATACTAATTCTTAAATAGTAGGAAACCTCCACTAGACTTTACTAGTTTATATTAGAGTAAGGGTTATGCTAATAGAGAATATCTAAATACCTATAGGCCTTATTAACGGCGCTATAGGGATTATAGAAGATATTTACTAGGATTAAGATATTACTAATCCTTACTAATAGGCTCCTAATATTATATTTATATAAATAGATAAGTACATAGGACTGCCTTACTTTATAGAGCCTAATAAGGCTACTATTATTCCTATTTTCTAAGTATACTACAAGTTTATTAAGGGTAGTAACCTATATAGCTAGTATTAATTCCTATTTATAATTATATATAGTATTACTATATATAAGTTATAGGGCATTAGTCTTAATAAGGTAGTGGCTAATATCTCTATAAAGGAGTTTATAATAGGCCTTATATATGTTGCTATCTTAAGAGTAAAGACGCTTAAGGGTATTATATTTAATGTTCTTTTTAATCTTAGCACTCTTACTTCCTAGACTAACCTAGATACTAGCCTAAGGGCTCTTAACGCGTGGTAATAAGAGGTAGAAATAATTTACGCTATATAATAGCTAGATAAAGCTAATATATCTTATTAGATATAGAAATTTTAATAAGTTTAGATAATAAGAGCTTTATTAGCTTTATTATTATTAATAATAATAAGGTGGTTAAGCCACCTCCGCACATTAACCTGGCTTAGACCCCTCCTACTCCTTAAATAAAAGAATCTTATAGCCTAGTCCTAGTTATTAAATCTCCTATTTATATTAATTTAACATAAATTAATTTAAGATTATAAGAGGGGGAAAGGTATTATTACCTACTAAGATATTACTTCTCCTTAGATATCTACTAAGTAATATCTTAGCAAAGCTATTATTTTAGGAGGAGGAAAGGAAAGAAAAGGCATTATCTACTAAGATATTACTTCTCCTTAGATATCTACTAAGTAATATCTTAGCAGAGGGAAAAGCACACGCCCCTAGAGAGGGATAGTTATGTATAAATTTGTATTATAGTAGATTAACTAAAAAAGCCCTTTTATGCACTTAATATTAACGTTATTAGTAAAAACGGAAGCGGATAATAATTAGCCCGGGCGGATACCGACGCTTTCCCTGCGCCTATGATGCCGATAAATTCGGGCAGCCATAAGGATCTTGTTACGAGTTGTGCTCTGTCTGCGCTTCTGAAATTGGAGCTCTACATATGAGCAACATAACTGGGAAACATACGAGGGGAGCATTTTGAATCTGTGGCTAGTCGACTTGCAATACATCGCTTCATAGCTATCACGGTTTGTAGGCGTACGTGCATAGCGTCGCGTACCACGTGCCGCGCACTTCGACACGTGAATCGCGACTGTGGATGGTGCAACTCGCTGATGCCGGCCAAGCAAGACTGCAAGGGATACAACGGATAGAGGAGAGATTTATGTTATAAAAAATGAATCTCATATGATTTCCATTTCTCGCTGCACGGCCTTCATCTCGTGAAGATGTCGGTCATAAGTTTCTTCCTGGCGACGCTAGAGTTGGCCGTCCAGGACTCATCAAGTGGATTTGTAGGACCCGCATCCCCCATCAGAGACTAGCGCGCGGTACGCGGCTCAGTGAGCCCGGAGCCATGTAAACAAATGTTTCTGACCTCGAGGCGTGAAGCTGCCTTTTCCCCCATACAACCACAGCTACGCTTTACGAACAATCAGACACTGCAATCAATCAATCAATCAATCAACCAAAACGCTATCAGAAATCTATGCCCCGTGCACAAGTTTTCAACCAAGTCAAACCATACTCTTTCAGAAAGAACGTTCTGCTCAAAGTCAACGCGGTTGCCCAATTTTCAAGATATTGTCTGAAATTCAGCAGCCACGCTTTGTCGTCATGGACGCGCCTGCCCCCCAGTCATGGGGACTTGGGCTTCGTGCCAGGATGAAGTAAGTGCTGACAGATGACTCAAAATTCTACGCATTCATGAATGATCGTAAATGGTCGACACTTCTAAAGTTCTTGAAGCTGACATGCAACGCGTCTCTAGAACACCTCCACCATCTTTCATCATCTTCTTTCCAGCACGCGACCATCCCACTCTTTCCAACGCCAACTGCACTACTGCTCAACCCTCCGTCGGGAAAGTTCAGTCAAGCATGTAGGTTCATCATGCATCATCAAATGCTTGACTCGCGCACTTTGATTTGCTGACTCGCTCGATGCAGCTCCTGGAGCAGCAACTTGGTCGCCCCTAGGCCCATCTATCGTCTCCCAGCATGGCATCGCGTTCCTGTCGAAGCATTCCCCGGCAAAGATGGTGCAGACTCTACTCGAATTATCATGAAACGAATTTTCCATCCGAATCCTCGATTTATACAAAGACCGACTCTTCAGGCCGCATGCGCCCAAGTTTCTGCTACGAAGGAAGCTGCCAAATGGACAATGGTTGATTCGCTCGAGCTGCCATGCGCAAAGGCTCGCAGACGGGACTCCTACAAGGCTTCCGATGCTCTCTATGAATCATTTGGTGCTCCCCAATCTGCTGCTGAAATGGCTCAGATCTATTTGACCGCGAAAGGTAAGACCACACGGTCGCGTTCGCTTCAGTTTGCATGTGACAAATGGGAGACTAACTTGGGCGCCGTAGTTGACATTTTCAATGGCATGCTGCAAATTCCTCGCTCTATTCTCAAGAAAGAGGTCACTGCTTTACGTTCCCTCAAAAGGACTAGGGGTGTCGCTCCTATGAAGAGACGCATCGACAAGCACAACTGCATTGAAACGAATGGACTCTATGGCGGTTACCGGATCGAATCCTATGACCAACTCATGCCCATCATCATGAAGGCATCGGAACTTGGTGAAGTCTCCATTGACGTACTGTCTGCATCTATTGCAGAAATATCTGCCAATTTTGCCAGAACTGGTCGACGCAACCCGCGCCGCCGAATCACCCTGCAAGGAATCCCTCTCCTCCCGGACATCATTGATCGACCAGAGCTTAAGAACGAGGTCTCACTGGTGCTGGTCCACGGAGGCTCGGCTGCCAAGTCTCCCACCAAGAGATCGCCTCAGCTTGCTCACCCTCTGGAGGCCACTCCTCGACGGCTGAGCGACACTGTGGTCAAGTTGGTTCCTGCTGGTAACCCTACCATCGAGCCCTCCCCTGTCAAATCACCTGCAACTCCGTCTACTCCCTTCGTCAACACACCTTCTCGAGTCGTCGATGATACACCTTGTCGTCTTGGCAATAGCGTCTCCTCGAACACTCTGGTTTTTACATCCAACAAGACCCCGTCAGTGACTCCTGGTCCAACGTTGACTTTCCAGCCTCCGTCGTACCAAGACAGCTCGTCCTCAAGCCTGTGCCAGAGCATAGATGATTTGTCTCCAAACAAATCTCTTCAGCGCAACTCCCCCACCAAGTTCTTCAGTCCTCTTAGCCCACCGTCTACCGACGCGCAGGTGCCTGTTTTCACAAGCTCCGCTCCATTGGCCAATCCTTCTCAGCAAATCAATGCGTCTGAGGACATTTCAGAACTTGGACTTGTGGCCTCGATCCCAGCGACAGCAACACCAAAACAGGAGTCGTCATCATTCCGCCCTATTTGGCCTTCCGATATCTCTCAGATCAAATTCGTGCCCATTGCGCCATTATTTGATTCTTCAAATTGGCTCAGCAGCGGTATCACCACTCGACCCAAACGAGGCATGAAAAAGACCAGCCGACGTAAGAGCGAGCCTCTGATTCGAAACTGTTACAAGGAACAGGCCGCTCGTCGACAAACTATTTCACCAAATCACCTTGTCTTTCGAGGTGATGTCATCTTTGACACACCCAAGGCGCCTACACAAGCTGGTAAAGTTGATTCGACGTCTTGCCTCACTGTCAAGAAGTCTGAGCACCTTGATATGACCCAAACACCAGACCAAGCTGAATCTTCGGAACCAACGTTGAGTTTTGTCACGCCTGCCATCTCCTGGGGAAGAATGACAGGGCGGGTTTCCGGCGATGCTGTTACTCCGTTTCGCAACTGGGATGCTCCTACCAATGGGGTACACACTGTCGACATGCGACAGAATCTTGATATTTTCGGAGCTTCCGCTTTTTCCACTGTGCCCAGGCCTCCTGCAGTTGATGTCCTTGCAGGTATTGCTCGGGAGCGTTGTGACGGCCAAGCTAATGTCATGGTCGCCGAAGAAAATGGAAGACTCATTGTTCGGTTTAAGCTGCCAACAGAGTTCGCCCATCTCTTTCCCAATAACCAGGGTGAAGACGAGTCTCATTTTACCATTACACCGTCAGCTATCTCTTCGTCCCCTCGCATTGACTTTCATGGTCATGAGCAGAATAATGTTGCTTTTAGTGGACCAGCGGACCAGGCACAATGCGGCTCCCCTGGTATCCAAGGGGATGACCAGACTCTGGTAATGTCCGACTTCTCGACATCACCCGTTTTCCACAGTTTTGCGTCCGCGACCGGCTCGCTTTCTCGTCTGGATCATACTCCCACTATTAGCAAGCTGGGCATTGCCACATCGACTGCTCAGCCAAAGCTGGAAACCCCTATGAAGCAGCCAGAACCTGCCACTGCACAAAAAGATGAAAATCCGGCATCCAGCAGAACCCCAAGCCCAACATTAAACCTCTCCTTTACACCTGTCAACCCGTCAAGCCCTCGCAGTCTGTCACCAAATGGGGCTGCCGACCAGGAACCCTATGATTCCAAGATTGACGAGGGTCTGACTCGACAGGATCAGCACCCTCTTGAATCGAAGCCATATGACGACAGTCCAGGACGGGATTACATGAGAGACTTTATCAAGCGCACTAGCCGCAAGAGACTCTCAACAACAGAAACAGGGTCGCCTATCGCACTGCCTCTGAAACGAATGCCTCTTGGAGTTAAGAGCTCCAACACCCCAAGCCCGCAGAAAGTCAAACGTAAAGCAGAGGATGGCATTCCAAACGCTGATATTGACCCCAAAACGACACCTGGACCAGAGCTAAAGAAGGCTCGCCGATCCGACAGGCTTGGGTCACATCTGTCAGCTACAGACAGTCAGACGAAGGAGCCTGCGACGAGAGACAAGACAAGCAAGGTTGCCCCAATTCTAAACGCAGTGGCACATGCTGCCCATACTTCCGATGACCAGGAGGACCACGGCGAAATAGTCATCGGCCCCGGCACCAGACGATCCACCAGAATTCGAAGTCAGAAGCCAATCTCTGGAGCTGCAATCAAGTCCTCTATCCCAACTGCTATCAAACTCGGGTCTCGGCCAGGTACGGGGCGACTGAACTCGACGACTCGAACGGGCCAGCAAGATTTGTCCCACAAGACTCGCATGAACACTCGCAAGAATAAGGGCAATGCAGAGTATCCAGCGCAGGTCTTGGCTAGGTATCAAGAAGAACGACTTGGGGATGGAGTGAGTGAGGGGTCCAGCGAGTCCGAGTCTCTGGGCAAACCCAACACCGGCGGCAAGAACGTCGGATGGAAGAGCCCCCTCGAAGCACGTCAAGAGGAGAAGCCAAAAAAAGCTCGCACAACAGCCACATACAAAAGCAAGGCCAGTGGCATTGCAAAACCACCGAAACCCGCAACCACTACGCAGAAGCAGCAACGCACAGCCAAAGTTGCAGCAACATTGGGCATGTCACAAAATGGCACGCCAGCAAAGCCATATAGGGCTACACGATCATCGACTCGGGTACGAGTCTAGGCGATTTGAATTTATGTTCCTCACAGCGTATTTCTTTCTTGGACAACTTGGCGTTTGTAATTTGTCTCGTCTCTTTCCTTTGAGGAACAGCGATGGTGTTCTCACATTATATCTTATGAGTTTCCTGGTTTCATTTTTGGGGGATAGCGATGGCGTTGATTGGGCATTAGCATTGAAGGAAAAGCGGTCATTTGTCATTTGTTGGATTACATGAAGATACCACAGCGATTAGAAGAAGATCAATTGACTTGAGCATTGGAAAACATGAGGACATACTTGATGGGCCAAACAACGATTTGCTCGACTAGTGAAATTAAGCAATGTAATCCCATTCTGTAGTGCCTCCTTCCATCGTAACGCGCACTTTTCTGCACACTTCGATCCTAGTGCATTCTAACGTTGCTATTCGGCGTTGCTATTCGGAGCGGAATTTTCTTACTTGGGGGAGTGGATAATATAAACAGTGGTTGTGGCTTGCACTCCTGAGTCCTGATGGACGAGGAGGTAATATAAGCGGAGAGATGCACCTGCCGCAATGGGGGTCCTTTTGTCGGATGCGATGCGGATAAGGACTGCTTGCGCATATGAAATGAGACTTGCAAGAGTACAGTGTGTCCCTTGTGAACGTATCTGGGCGTTGAGAAGGAATCCCGCGTTGGATCAAATGAATGGTTGGACCCGATTGACTGAAGGTACAAAGCTAGGCATTGAACAACCCTTTTCGGTGGAGATGTGGATTGCCTCTGCCAGCAACAACAGAAACAGCAACAAAGACGATGGTTTCCGGCCAATATACATGTTCAAGTAGTGCTTTGATTCGTCTATACTACATCAAACTTCTCTTCCATATCTACATCGCCTGATGGTCGAGAATTGCGCAGCGCCGCCCACCCTTGTCGCACAGGAAATTGCGAGACATTCTGCTGAACAGGCTCTGCTTTCACAGGCTTCGCTGCCTTGGCCTTTGTGGGGTTTGTAGCTTGTGGCGCGGGTTCCGCTTTAACTTCCTTCTCTTCCCCCTCTTCTTCACCGTCGCCGTCCTCCTCGCCCTCTTGGTCTTCGTCGTACTCTTCGGCATTGCTCTCGCCATCTTCATCATCGTCATCATCGCCTTCGCCGTCTTCACTGGAATCTCCGGAACCATCGCTTTCGTCACTGCCGGGATCGTAGTCCTCCTCATCCTCATCCTCGTCGTCCTGTAGTTGCTGCTCAACTTCAAGGTGGGCTTTCTCCAGCTCTGTGTGTCCGTCACCGCCAGCGTCATCGCCTGGTTCTTTACCATCAGCACCTTTCTTAGACGTTCTGTTCTCAGCCAGCTGTAACTTCGCCTTCCTTTGCTCTGCCATGCTTCGATCCTGCAGACCATTGCGCTTGATGTAGTCATCGATGCCGCTGTAATCTTGTTGATCCAGCATGCCGAACTCCAATTCTTCGTTGGGCTCGTCGCCTCCCGAAAAGGCTTCAACAACCATATTGAATGTGATTTGCAAAATGTTGATGTAGCTTATCGCGGCAATGCGATTCAGTGGGATAAATATCAAAGGCTTCTTGAAGCCCCAGAGAATTCCGTTTTCCAGAAAGAAGAGATAGCCATCCTTGGAGCCTCTGAAGCCACTTACATGGACGGCTTTTTCGTTGGGCCGCTGAGGTTGTCGTACGGCACTATGAAACTTGCTTGGGTTGGCGGAGACGATATCAATAGCATTTCCGGCTGCACGCAGCCGTCTCTCAATTGCCCAGTGCAACAAGGACTTGAAGGTGTCTGACACCGCAGCAGCGCCTGCAGCTTCGGATCCGCCGATGACCCCCTCTTTAGGTGCCGTGGCGGGAACTGTGAAGACTAAAGGCTCAACAACTGGAGGGTTGCTTTTTGATGGAAGGCTAGTGCCCTTTGGAAAGAGGACGTAGTTGGAGTGTATTTGCGTCTTGTCGGGGACGGGCAGGTAAAAAATGTATTCTGCTGTACAGTTAGAAATCTGCGATGATGATTATCCGGTAAAGCCTTGGGGACAACCAAAATGATCATACCGATATCTTGCCAGGCGTAAGTAATCTGTGGAATGGGAGCTGTTGTCCCCGGTGCGCGCGCATATATAAAATCTTGAGTAAGGCAGAGCTCAAACTTTTTTCTTTGAGGAACCGAGACGGATATTTCCTTGATGTATAGAAGAATCGGTTCGTCTCCAGCACTTCCAGAGACCGCAGGCATTCGCTGGGTACCATTGACGCTGATGGTAGATTGTGGCGCATCGACTTTCCGTCTCTTCAAGGCCGGTCCGCCATTGACTTGTATTTGGCCATAGACATGCTTGGCGATCTCGTTGAACAGAGCTACGCGTTCCGGGGAATCTAAAAAACAGAATGAGCTCCATTGCGAGCCATCTTCGCGGTCGAAAGGAGTTGAGCACTCACCAGCTGCTCTCTTGATGCCTTCAATTATGTCTGGTCGTGATTGGAAGACGAGGCCGAGCTTCTCCGAGTCGAGGGTTGCTGCTGACATGGCGAATGATGCTCGAACCCTGCCAATAAAATATGCTCGGAGAGCAGCGAGCAATTGGAATTGACCAGTACTGGTGCAGAACGTTGCAATGCCGCCGGAGCCGGAAATCCAAGTGGCGGCAATTCAAGCGATTGACGTCGACGCGACGGATGATTACATAATATACCCCAAGCTTGTCATTGATGTCAGGCAACTGGGAAAAAGAGCCGCGGAGTAATCCGTAGGTACTTCAGTACATCCTCTGCCCCACAAGCCCGTCGCCAACACGAGAAGCCAAAGTAACTTTGGAACTCCGCCACTTTGCATGTAGCGTCTCATTCCGAACTTGCAAGGACAGAGAGAACAGTACTCTAACGGTTATCCCAAAGAATACTGTAGTGCTTCGAGGTCTAATTTTGTGCCGTTTGCTGCTGAGATCAGTCTTGCTCGACCATGTCAGCTCCATTTCCCAATCTGTATATTCACAGGAAAGTGGCAGAAACAGCGGCCAAAGCATGTGATATTTGCTACAAACCAAGCAGCTCCGTGTTGATCACAGCGGATAAGAAGGTATGGTGTGGTGATGGAAAAGTCACGTCACTTGGATGCAGGCTCGATGCGAGAAATTGACTGTCACGCAGGACTTCTTCTATGTCTGTCCGGCCCATCTGAAGGACACGTACTTCTGTACGCCAAAGATCGATGAAGAGGCCATCAAGGCAAGGAGAGAAAAGGCACTGGCCGAGGAAACTGAGAAATTGAAAAAAGAGTACCAAGAGAAACAGCGAAAAAAGAAGGAAAAAGAATCAAAGAAAAATAACGATGATAAAGATAAAGATAAGACCAAGGAAGAGGACACAAATAAGGGCAATAATGCGGATGAGAAAGGGGTCATTGAAAAATCTGAAAGTCCATCGGCGGGCGAGGTATGTAGTCACTTGCATTCATTCACGTGTCGTACTTACCAGAAACCAGGCTTCTGCAGCTCCAAATGAAGAAACACGGCTATTTGAGTTGAAAAGGTTAGAAATGAAATTTCCTTGACTTCTCAATTATGCTAATCATTTCAAGCGCTTTCTATCGGCAACGAGTTCAACGAAAACGCCAAAATGAAGCAGCTAAGAGGGACAGAGAACGAGTTGCTCGGCCTGGATATTTTCCTTCAGTACCCTCTGGGCCTCCTACCAAATGACAACGGGCCTACTTCTCCTAATCATAAATGCAAAAATCGATGAAAGAAAAAAAGAGCTAGGTCCGGTCTATGCTTGCCAAGTCAGGCACGAAGAACAGCCGTTCTGGGGGGAGGGGTGTGCTCGATGGAAACAACCTGGAAGGTATTTTAACAACATGTACCTTGATCGCGATGTCGAGAGTCACAAATCCTAGGTGATGATACGGCAGATCAAGCAATCTGGTCATGAAACGGCGGTCGGACCTTGACGATAGCTGATGCGGCGGACGGCGGCCGAACGCGAAGCTCACGAACGAAGCAGTTTTGGGCGGGGAAGGGCAAACTCATGGACTATTTTTACATTGAAACACTAGTTGCAAGGAGTCTGGGTGTCTACCTCACGATATCTTCATCCTTCTCCTTCTGGGGTTATGGTCTATATTGCTTACGCTGGTCCGTGCTGAGCAACACGCACTTATGACGGAAGCAGTCTTGGGATCGTCGACATACATTTTCCCCGCTCATTTTACCTTGTTGCTTTTCCTCCACGCCAGCATAAGGCTTACAACATAGGCACGAGACGGATAGTTCAAGATGGGACATCATGTGGGAATGTAGGCGGAGAACAAGTGGGAGCCAGGGGATCCCCTTCCCGACGTTGTGCAGTGAGATGCAATGGATTGTGAACCCTCACTGGTGGATGATTAATCAGATCAAGGTGGAAAAACAGCTGTGCTTTCTGACAAAGCCGAAGGTCGCAAGCCCATGGAAGCCTTCTCGATGGCTCTCTCGTTGTCTCGCCATTCGGTCCTCACATGTGCGTGGCCACCCCGCAATGTCAGAAACGGACATAAGATGCGACTGGAGAATTTCCGCCAAGCAAGTGCTTACCTTGGGTTAGATTCTGGCTTGTCAGCATCGACCCTGGTCTCCCCACCAAGGAAACCACTGGTTGACGCCATGGAGAACAGTGGGAAGATTGCGACTTGTTCCATATGTATCTCGTCTGGTCCTATTCCTGTCTTCAAAATGGACCCTCCATACAAGCTCCCTATCGTTCAAGCATCGGCATGGGTCACGAATCGTGCCGTGAGTGCTTCAAATCCGATCGCCATGACGATGACCCTTCTGACTTGGTGGCGCGCCAAGGGCTGACTACGGCATAGATGTCTCAGTCATTTGGTTATGATTCAAGCCAAAGACACGACGGCCGCTGCTATCATTCCCGCGCTGTGCTGCATCGCAAGTAGCCGTGCCGTTGCATTGCCGTATCCCGATTGTGTTACATTTCAAGTGGGGCAGCCGGCTCCGAGACAGACAAAGTCCCGCCGATTTGCACATCATGGGAATTCTGACAAGAGTTCTGCGCATCAAATGTGTTGAAACCACTTCACATTAAATTCGAAATTGAATCTTGATAGGATGTCGACCCTCCAATTCCCAGGTGATGGAACTTGCTTCTGTTACTGAATGAGATGATGACCATCACAGCCTTACCCTTCAGGTGCTGGGCAGCTGCATTGGAAGTTTGAAAACCCCCCAAGATGGCCTACCAATGGCAATCTTATCCAAGATATCAGTGCAAATAGCAGGAGCCTTAATATCGAAGCACGCCCTTCGAACTGGCAAATCAACAAGTCAGCTCCTCCACCCTGATGGCCAAGCATCGCTACTATTCTCTTGGCATATTCGTCGTGTGGCTGCGACTGGTACCAGAACAACCCCAGTCAGTCAGCGGGGCCTCCATTTCGAACTCGGGACTTGGAGGCGAGGAGCGGCGTAGATCCAAGGGCTCAGTTTGAAACTTGTACAAGGGAAGACCCGACAAGACCAAGGCGGATTATTGTCTGGTTCTGCTGTGCTGACGTTTGCGGACGGTCCTTTTATTAGTTACGCATCCTACGCCGGCGTTGCAACAGCAAAAGGCTCGGTACAGATTACAGATTCCATGGGTTCCACCTCAATTATCGTTGTTCTCATGTGACAGACATTTCGCGGGCGTGCCTCTATTGTCGTGTCGTCGCAACTTTTCGTTGACATTTTTACTAGTTTTCAGCCCTCAAAGAACTACCCGTCACAATGGATTTCCCATCACAAATGACCATCTCTTCCTCCTCGTGCTCCCCTCCCAGAACTAGGGCTAGAACCAGACCCGGGAGGCATACGAATGCCCAAATTCCGGGCAACCTCACTCAGCTCAGCTCCACCATGCTCACTGGATGTCCCCGGCCGCCTCCTCACCTCCTCGTCGACCCTCGCCCTCTGCAACGACAATCCCGGGGTGACCCAGCCACCACAGGCGCATCGGATACCTTTCCAGTCGTAGCGTCCGACGGCAGCACCGCACCGCTCATTAGGACAGCTCAGCCGACCGTTGAGCTCGCCCCTCTCCAACTCGCTGCGCATCCAGCTGAGTGGTTCGACAAAGTAATGCGGGCAAGGTTGGCCGGGAGCCAGCGATTTAGACGACGTCGAAGCAATGTGTCGGGTGATGAAGGGCGCCGTGGCCAACGTTCGTCTGCACCTCTTGCACCGCAGCGTGGATTCTGCGTCCTGGTGGCCGTTGGAGCCGGCGCGGGCCGCCACAGCCAAAGGGTCTTCGTCTTCGAAGCGTAAGCGACTCGGTGCTTGGCCCACCGCGACATGCTCTTCCACCTCGCGCTTATATGCCCATCGTTGATACAGAGGATGATTCTCCACACCGTCGTCGTCGTCGTTTGCAGGACATCCCATTTCCCACCACAACGCAAGCTGTTCCATGAAGCCGTCGTTGGGTTCGGCCGTGGGCCGTGTCCGTCGAATCAGAGCCAATGCTGCCTCGACGGCGTCCTGCGCCGTCTCCTTTCGCGAGCGGTGGTGGTCCACGTTCGTGTTAGCCGTGGAGGTGGCTCGAGAATCATGATGCTCGCTGTTGTTGCTGATGTTGCCGCAGGCAGAAGAGGACACGAAACTCGTGTCAAACCGGCTGGGGTGCCGCCAGAGCAGGTAGGCTATGATGACGGAGACGGAACGTGACTTCCCAGCCGCGCAATGGACGAAGACGCCGCCGTCGCGGCTGGCGCCTTGGTCCGGAGTGTCCGCGGCTACTTGCGACTTCTTTTCCAGTGTCAAGCCGCCCCCCAGCGCTGCGTCGACATTGCCACCCTCTGGTGATGATTGACCCCGCAAACCTCGGTGAATGAACCTCACGGCCCTGGGCAATTCCACGAGCAAGTTCGAGTCACGCACATCGTCAATATCAATGAGTAAATGGCGGAATTGCTTGCCGTACTCAGACCACGGCTCATCCTTGAAGTTTCTCAAGCTATCCGGGCTGAAGCCCACTACGCTGAGAACATGCGTGATGTTCTTCTCCGCGAGGGTATCTGAGCGTCTCAGAGCCCATATGCTGTACCGCACAAACTTCCAATGGTCAGAACACTACCGACACACGTGACGGGGGAAAGCGTCAAAGGCAGAGTAGAGAGGGAAGGGGGGGGGGGAGGTCATCGTACCCGCCAACGTAGAGATTATCCTGGCCGTCTACCCTACTCAACGCCATCTCTACAAATGCTGGTTCTCAGCGTATCGGGCTAATCAGCCAAGCGGGTGTCCAGAAGCCTCCCATTCGCGGAGAGAGCTTCGGAGGATGATGCCCGATGCCGCGGAATCCAGGGCCTCGTGAGCGTTCGTTGAAAATGCAACGACGTGAGTTTTTGCTTCCTCTTGGGTTGTTTCGATACCGGGGGTTTCCTCTCACTTTACTGGACGCGGTTGAACCCACGATACGAACAAGTGTGGTTTGTGTGGTTTGTGCAGTCGTTGGTGAATTTCTCACACAAACATTTCCTCCACAATCTTGCCCCCATGTGCACCGCCACAGTTCACACCCCCTTGCCCATTCTGCACCGCCGCACATGTACATGAACCGGCGATGAGCCACAGAGTCAGTCACCTCCCACATGTAAGCAAGAAGAGCTCATTCCTCACCAAAACCCTGCCCGCCGAACTCGCCCCTCATGCTCATGCCCAGCTGAACCGAACCCGCCTACGGGAAAGCTCTTCACACCTAATACGTCACGAATCGTATGCTGACTTGACTGGTGGGCGGGTGTTGCGAAGCCTGCATCACGAGTGATGGCGAGAATCTGTAAATGTAAAAAAAATGTGCGACTTGCTTTTCTGTTCGAAGAGGAATCGAACCAGTGCGCTAATGCTGACTTTGGGACCCATCTCATTCGCTGACATGTGGTGAACTTGGTTGGAGATTTGTTCTGCCTTGTCAAGTCTACAGCGCCAATTCGTCTTCGTCTTCACTAATTCTCCATCGTGGCTGTAACGCTGCCTTTATGATACGTCATGTAATAAAAAAAAAAGCCCTCTATAGTCCGTAGATTGCCAGGAGATGCTGACCGAGGCTCGTGCTAGCGTTCCCAGGCCGTCGACTTCCAGATACCGCCGAAGTAGGCGAACACAGTGCACACCCTGACCCACATGCGTACGTACATCTGAGATACGTCGACATGGTGTAAGAATAGAGACGCAAAGAAGGCAAGAAATGAACACCAATCATCACCGACGCTAACAGTTCGCGCCGTCAGCTGCTATTTACTCGCTTACAGCTCTTATAGCTCTGGGCTGAGGCTGAGGCATACCAGCAACAGTGGTTGGCCAGCTGTCATGTGCGAAACAACGATCGACGCCTCCCACCCATCACAGCAACAAGCCACAGGACGCACTGTTCGATCGCCGACATGTATTGTCTACTCGTCAATGGCCAAATGCCGACACACACAATCAAGTCTTCACAAACCCACGGACTAGCCTGGGCTGAAGATAGTACAGTGGTTGTCCCCAACAATATCCATTCACACTCATCGCTGAAAAACGCGGCCCTCCTCCAGCGCGGAGCGGCCGTAATGCATTAAAAGTAACATGGCTGGGAATATTGAAAGCCTTGTCGTCAGTGTGACTATGCTTATCAGAAGAGCCTGCCGATATGCTAGAGCTATCGAAAGGCCCTGAAAAATTCGATTGCGCATCTTCTCCTTTTCATTTGGATTGCAAAGGAAATTGTAATCCACCACCGTGCTGTATTATGCCTGTGAACTCCTTGACAATGTAGGAGGAAAAAACAAGTAGGGGAGGAAAAAAAAACAGAATTCAGACAAGACTTCGTAACGTCATATCGTCGAGGTTCGCCAAAATGTCTGTACACTTGATGAGATCCTGCTCCAGTCGAGCTGGACGTCGCGAATCATCGTCGAGCCGTTGTAATAGCAGATAGGTACGCCTCGTTCTATTTGCGCGGGATGACAGAACACCCTCATCGAGGTGTCGGGTCCTCCGCCAGCATGCAGGCATTCTCCAGCATGTTAGTCCACTTGCCGCTAGTCCCGGCATGGCTGTGCTTTAGGTGTTGCCGGAAATGATCAGCCCTAAAAAATTTCTTGGACGAGTTGCATTCTCGGAACTTGTGGACTTCCTGCAGGTGACGGATCCGCTCGTCCCAATCTTGGTCGGTGGCATGATTCGGCACAACACCTGCGGACAACGCTCCTGACCCAGAACCTCTGCCTGATCGAGGAAACTCGTCTCCGCAGTAACCGCAGGTGTCCGCCTCTCCAGGGCGGCTTGTTGAGTCATGGAAAGCACGATCGTATCCTGAGAGAGCGGAGCATGACCAAGAGTGGCGGCGCACGTGAAGCGAGTTCTGGTGTCGCTCGGCTTCGTTCTTGTTCTTGAAGCGGTTGCCGCAAAACGAGCATTCATATTGCTTCTCGGCTTCGTGTGCACTGAAAGCAAAAACCCGTATATTAGAACTAGGACTAGACGAGAAATGGCGATGTAGGAAAAAACAAAAAACCATGGGCAACTATACCTTAGTTCTTCGGCCGTGTCAAATTTTTTCGGCTTCTTGGGACAGCATTCACACATGTAGACGCGCTGAATCTTGGACCCGGAAGGCTTTTGTATGTCGACCATTCTCCTCGGGCTGTTAGCGGACACGTTACGTCCATGCGCATTGGATTTGGCGGAGACAGAGTTGCGAGGGCTGTGGTTGATGGAGGCAGGTGTTGTGTAGGGCGAGTGACAAGAGCTCGGGGACATGCCACCCGGGGAGTTGGCGCCGGGCGATCGACGACCGTATGAAGTTGTCGTCGTTGCGCTGGACGGGGCGATAGACATGGTGGAGATGTAAGAGTTGGAGCGAGAAATCGCAGCCGATGACATGGACGAAACAGAGTAAGTTTGTGGCATAACCGTCAGTCGAGGTGTTGGAGATCCGCGTGAACCCAAATCCCCCCGGTGCATGTCAATGGAACCACCAGAAAGATGATCTCCAGCAGGAGGGCTGGCTGCTCTGCGTTTGTGGCCCAGAGCCATGTAAGCCTCCTCGGGATGAAGCCTTTTCGGCGATGTGGCCTCGTCAATTTCCATGTCCTCGGCACCAGTGAATTCGTAGCCGCCGCAACCCGAAGAGGCATCGTCACTGTTATTGCGGCGAGTGCGCGTTCGTGGAGAACGATCATAGTCTAATGCGTCTTTGCCCGTGCGCTGTTCCGGATAGTGTCGAAAAGGAGCCGACCGAGGAGAGACAGCGGAGAAAATGGGTGTGTCTACCGAGAGTCTGACTGAGGAATCAAGACCAGGACGGCTATGGATGGGTAGTTGTACAGGCATACTCAAAGCTGGGGCGCGAGGATTGGGGTTCCGTTGTTGAAATTGCTCGCTCAAAGCCGACGAACCTAAGCATCGGGGAGACCTGTCGAGTGTGCGGATGGGATCCAGCTTCTTCTTCATGCTGTCACCATGCAGATCGGCAGCTGATTGAAAGTGAAACTTGTTTTGATGCAGCAAATCCGTCGGCGTCGGCCGTGACTCCCGAGACCTGTGGTTAATGTCAGCAAGTTTTCATCTTCTACCGGCAAGCTTCGGAGCCTCGCGAGTCCCCAGTGCTTCACCAGGCAAGGCAACACACCTTTCAGCCGCAGTGTAACTTGCATAGCCCTCGTCGCCATTGTTGCTGCCCACAGTATCCCTTCTCTTCAGGCTAGACCGATCATCATTCAATGATGAGTACATGCTGCCATAGCCGCTCGGTACCGGTGAAGCAGGGTGCCCGTAGTCTCGGTGTTCCTTCTTTGAGTGTTCGGGGCGGGCTGCTATCTCAAGGAAGGGAAGGTAGCGAGGAGGAGGTAGTGGTGGAGGGACGTCGTCTTGAGATTCAAGTCCTGGTATCGAAATTGCCGGGCTCCCGGAGAACGACATGTCGTGATTATTTCGGCGGTAACTTCCAGGACCAGAGGACAAGATGCTGGGCAAAGTAGGAGGGGGTTCTCGACGTTGTGGTGGGAACGCCATCGTAGCCGATTGTGTGTTTGAGAATTTATTCTTTCTGTCCAATCCTTTGCCCCCAATCTGCAGTTTTGTACGACGGAATCGAACGGTGCGGTGCGGTGGGTAGACGACGACCAGAGGCTGGCTGATGGCGGAAAGAGATGGACGGATAGGCTTCGAAAGACCAAGTTACGAAGCTGGCTCTATCATTGACGAGTGACAATGGCCCGCCAGGGTGTTCCGCCGGGGGGATGTGAGGGTGATTCGTGTCTTTTGCAAAGGTTGAAGGCTGACTTGTGACTCGGTTGGAAGATCTGTTTGGCTCGAGACTTGGACCAGGGCTGATGTAGCACGACGGGCCAAGTGGAAGAGCATCGGCTTTGAAAGAGCTTGGGGAAAGAAGCAACAGGGCGCAAACAAAGAAACAAAAGTATATCAAGCACAAGGCACCGCACATGCAAGCAAAGGAGGACGAGGTTCGTTCGAGGAGAAGGCACAATGGCTAACAGGAAACAGGAGGGTGAAGGTGAAGGTGCAGGCGCTGGCGCTGGCGCAGGTCGCTTCGCTGTCGCGGGCTCTGGGCGGTTTTGTTCCCTCCAGACTCGAAGACTCGAGTGGAAGGCTTGTTGGCCGACAAGGGGGAAGGGCAGTGCCAAGACCGGGTGGTGTGCGCGCAGCGACAGAGGAACCACCGGGTGGGCGTGGTGAGCGTGGTGGGCGTGGTGGGCGAGGGCGCAGGCACACGCCCCCCTTCTCGGCGCCGATGCATCCTACAGTGGGGTGTACATACATGTAGCTCCTAGCACTGCACAGCAAGTGACAGCACTGTGCCAGCCCAGCCCTGGCCCAGCCCGGCCCGGCAGGTACACCCCACTGTACGTACAGACATCAGGTCGCCCAGGAGAGTGCAATGTGCCCCGTGTGACGTCTTCGAGCACGACGCCCCCGCTACGCCATCAAAAGGCCACCAGAAGGCCACCAAACACCCGCGGGACTTTACACTGTAATTCATCAGTAGGGCCAGTGCAGCAAGGCGGGGCTGGGTGCCGCACAGGACAGGAACAGCGGACAGGAACAGCGGACAGGAACAGCGGGCAGGAACAGCGGGCAGGAACAGCGGGCAGAGTACTGAGACGGCGTGAGTTGACTCCTCCGTCAACATCTTCTTACTTTTTCTCTCCCGCTTCGTATCATGCTCAAGACGAGACGAGACCCATTCGAGAGCCCCCGTTCACGACTCCGCACAACAATGAGCCCGACTCTTGTTCTGACTCTGATCACGGCCCATCGGCGTGACTTGCGCGGTGGCATGGCAAGAATGCAGAATCGTTACGGGGATGAAAAGGATGCGCCGACATATATTTGACAGCCTTGTGAGACCAAGGACAACGCGCTTTGCTACTCGGTATATTCCCCGAAACGGTCATTGCATGGTATTGGTATAACAATACGTCGAGTTTACGGACGTACCTGCAAAGCGATTCTATTCTGGACCATTCAAAACCAATGAAAACGCTAACCAGGTCGCTACGATCTTGGCTTGGTCAAGAGAGATGCTGCTTGCCCTGGCCACGCACCTGCAAGGCTGGATGCATGCAGCAGGCCTTGAGTCGTCATGTATTCCATCTCGAGCTGGGGGGGGGGCGGGGCGCCGTCGTCGTCTCATCATCCCTGATTAAAGCATCCTGCGAAAGGAGTCATGTGTCAGCTTCCCTCTCCCTCTGTTAAAACAAGGTAATCCAAGGGAAGAGAAACCTTGGTAATAATGAGTGAGATAAGAGAAAAATTCTCTTTAGCTGCGTACGGATCCGTAGGTAGTTCGCATTTCTTAATAGAATTTAATCCGTACATGTACTGTAAAATATCGCGATAAGCTCGGTCTTGGGTGTGATTTAGCAAGCTACAAAGAAAGTGATTAGCGCTTGTACGGAGCACATACTTGTCTATCTGTCCATTATCAAGGCAAGCGCCAATAAAGAGGGCATCTGGGAAGTCGTACCAGGGTCGGGTCGTCCGGCTGTTATTCTGTCGTTCGATCGGCACAGTCTGGTGCGCGACGCGGCAAAATGGAACTGTTACAAGATTGGTTCCTCGAATTCTCGAACAAAAAGAAAAAGAGGGCCATGATCAGCCAGCCAGCCAAGCGAACCTCGCCTCAAACCCGCAGAGCACCTCAGCCCTACGTCTGTACAGTCCGTCCATCCGACTCGTGAAGTTCGTGGGCAGAGAGAGGGGTTGCCCATCTCGCACGCCATTGCCCGATTCGGGCTGGAACCCAACCTGTTCCACCAAGGCGCCTGGCGTCTGCCAGACTGCCACTAATCATAATAATCGAGCTGTGCCTGTTGCATAATTTCTGGTGCAAATTGCGTTGCGCACACGCAGTTGGCCGATGTCGCTGAACTTGGCCAGCAGGCTGCGCCTTCCTGGCTACGTCGGCCTTATTATTACATCCTTACATACGGATTACATGCGGATTAAAAACGATCGATTTTGTGTATTTCTTTGATCCCAGCCTGCTGTTGGCACGCTGGTTGTGATATTATGCTAAATGGGTGGCTGGAGATTTATCCTGCCTACCACCGCACCGTACCGTCCATCCCTAATGGGATTTAAAAACGGCCATGCATTTGCCAACGAATGGCACGGTGTCTAGCGTTCACTCTCCAATCGGCCGCGGTTGGTGTTCCGCCCCGAGTGCTGCGTGAGGACTTTGAGACCATCATGACGCAGGAAGTCAATTTCTTCACCAACAAGAGTGCGCATAGCCACATCAGTGTTGAGACAAGGCCGGTTGTCTTTGCACACGTGTGAGAGATACTGTACCCACCCACAACTTTACAAGTCATTGAAATATGAGAGTGCATGGTATCTCTGGCTGCCTTCTGCCAATCACGGGTTGTTAGCCATTGCCCACTTGAGGCCATCTTCGTATAACGGTTTTACTGTTCTCGGTTGAACAACTGCTGAGTTGATAACCATCGAGCAAAGTGGATTGGTTGCCGGTAATATTTTCTCGAGGCTGCCATGGGGCTCGGCCGGGGGCCCCGACAGCTGATGAGGAATACGGCTACGGATGAGCAGTCATTTTCAAACGCAAACGCCGAATTTATGCTCGGCCATCTGCGAGGAAGATAACAAAATGCATAGGTGCTTGATTTTCTTGGCAAAAGGGAGTCCAAGTTGGCAACAGCTTCCATGTGAGCATCTTGATGCGTTAAACAACCGAGTACGGATTACAGTCCCTGCTAATGTGAATACGACGGAAATCTCCGCGCTCCAGCCTCTGCTGGGGCGACCCTGACCCCCACGTGAAAGAAGAAGAGTTTTGCGGAATTGCCGGCAGCGGCTACTTCCTGTTCACTTTCGGCATCCGCACCCACACTTTCAGGGCAGCCATGTTGCTTTCCCGTCGCCAAGGCGATTTGTCGTGTGGTCAACGCTTCCCCCCTGCCCGCATCCAGAGGTTCGAGTTCACGAGTTCAGTTCATATCGCGAGCCAAGCCATGGCCGTTGCGGAAGCAAGGCAAAGAAAGTTGGTGGCGGTGGCCCCGCGGGCTGAATGCCGCCAGTTGATCGCGTTGATCGATGGGCTTGTGGCAAATTTGCTCCAGCGATCGCCAGACAAGACGGAAATAACCCGTACATATTAAGCAGCCTACTCCGTACTCCGTAGACTTGATGAAACAAGACGACCCCCGCCCCATTCAACTGCACTTGTTTAGGGATAACGTGTGTCTTTTTTTTTCTTTTTTTTTCTTTTTCTTCTTTTTTTTTCTCAAGAGGGGGGGGGGGTCCCTTATGCCTCGAGTTTCTTGAAGAAAATGACACGTCAGTTAACTCCCCCATCCGGAAGACTTCGAGAACATATGCGGAAGGTATTGGTGAATATTAATTGGGTACACGCGAAGTCTGACCCTGAACGGGCGTGTCCGTAGTGGCGTATGCCCTCCTCGCATGTATTCAGAGTTGGCCGCTCCTGCCCGGTCCTACGGTCCTGCTGTAGTTAGAGCCTGCGCCGCCCCTCTTTCCATCTCTTTCGGCCGTGAACTGGCAGGTTGAAGTCCGACTGAAAGGTCAACGTTTCCTCTGTTCCGCTTGATTTGCTTCGTGGCGATATTATCATGCCACTTGGGATACACGGGTTCCAGCGCGCCCAGCCGAGCAAGGGACTTGTCGTGTTCCTCGACTCCGGTTCACATGTGTCTGCGTAGGATGGACCGCAACTCGTTCTTCTCGCTTGCGGGAAAAGTTGGCCGTGACGCCTGCTGCAGCCCTGCGAGGGGGCGCTCCACGGCTATGAATCGTTCGGCAGACCGGTGGCGAGGACAGCTTGACGATTTGTTGGTCCTTGGTGCAAAATTGGCACGGCCGTCTGATGTAGTGATGATGGGGAGCCACCCGATCGATCGCCTCGGCCAGATTGCATCTGGAGAATGCAGGTAACAGGTCAGGCCGGGCAGAATGGCTCCAGGCCAACTGGCAAATTCTGATTCCGTCTTGTTGGTGCCGCCGCCGGCCAATGGCAAACGATTTCTTTCCCAATACGGAGCACCATGTACAACTTCAGTACAAGTCACAACGACACACAAACACACACCCTCATGATGCATTACGGGCTGACTGTGAGGAAGAACAGGGTGTTGGTTCGGGATATGCGTCATCCGTATTCTCCCGGCAGCCCGGCAGCCCGGTTCATTGTTCATTGTTATTATTACATGGAGCCATCGTTCGCCTGTCGACCTCCTCCCCTATTCGGCCAGATACATACAGCCCTTGTGGGCAGAACGCAAGCTTGTCGGGCCGGCCATACGGACTACCAGCTTGGCGACTTGAGCTCCTCTCCTGCATTGTTTCCTGGGACGTCCCGGGCGGAGCGAGCTGCAGCATCCCTCGGTGGAACGCGCGCGGGCACCACCATTTATGCAAAGCTGCATAAAAGAAAGTGGCCGTCCCGGGCGTCGGCCAGCTTCCGCATAGGGCGGCGTCCTAGCCTTATTGGGCGACTTAAGGTTAAGGCCGGGCAAGAAGTAGCACTGAAGCACCGACTGTTCATTCCCTCCTTGATCTAGTCCGTATGCACTGTGCCACTGTGCTCCTTCCTCCCTGCAAGCCTGTACATACAATTATGGTGTGTGGTCACTGGTGGCGGCAATGAGCTGCCAGTACATGTATGCAGTCGACGGGCGGCAAGGGCTTTCACTGGTTCATGAGGGAGGCAATGTAACTGCATACTACAATTGCAATGCAACCTTGGAGCTGGATCGTAGCCTCTTGGGTCGTGGTTGGAGCCAACGAAGCTGCAACGTCAAAGCTAGCATGCGCCTAGTACGTCCGTACGCATTCTAGCCGTACGTATTCTAGTACTCCGTAGGCGCCATCATATGGTAGGGGGCAGAAATACGAATTGCAGAGCAGGTAATACGGAGTAATGCATATGCCTCCTTGTAAGTTGTCACGACCATGTTGCATACAATTGTACGGACTATGTACGGAGTACATTAAAACCACTTGGCATCCACCACACCTGTACGGTCTGTACCCCGTAGGTAGCATCGGCAAATGCATGACAGCCTGGCAGGGCTGGCATGTTGCCGAGCCTTGCCACTCACTCCTCTGCTAAGTCCGTCAATCTTTTCTACATACGGAGTACTCCGTGCGTCCGACGTCCGTATTCTTATTCTTTCTCTCTTTTTTTTTTTACAGGCTGTTACGTCTTCTACGTGAACATCGCCCGGTGGCAAAGGCTGGCCCAGGCCAGCCGTGATAGGCTCTTGCTTCATCATTCTTGGACCGGCAGTCGAGCTGGTGCAGTCTGGCCAACACCAAACACCGCACAGCCAGCACGTTCCAGTGGACGAAATGGCCAGTACCGTATGTTCAAGGTCTTCGGAGTAGAAATACCGCAACTGCCACCGGGCCAGCCACTTGCCAAATCCTTTGCGGGGTTCCAGTAACAAATTAATTTTTCGCTCGGCTCCAGCAAAGTTGTCTTGTATCCAGGATGGAGCCTTGAAATCCTAATTACCTAATTAGGCAGGCAGGCGGTGAAAAATCAGTGTATAAGTGCGAATTCGCACTTGTAGATTATCAGTCAGTCAGTCAGTCAGTCAGTCAATCAATCAATCAGCAATTCAAGTAAGTCAGTCAGTCAGTCAGCCAGCCAGTCAATCAATCAATCAGTCAGCAATTCAAGTACGTCAGTCAATTAGTTTGTCAATCAGTTAGTAATTGAAGCAAGTCAGGAAGTCGGTTAGTCGGTTAGTCGGTTAGGGAAGTCAGGGAGCTATAGGGGCTATAGGCAGTATATGCCTACTATATGCCTGCCATATGCTATTCCGGTAGTTAAAAGGCTTCATCTTGAATACGAGACGAGCTTTGCTACAGCCGAGATTTACTGTGTGCCCATCGTTTGCTTCTACACGTGGATCTGGACGAGGCCAATCCTGCTCTAACGAATGCAACGTTAGCCGGCGATTGTATGGATACCTTGTAGACGGAATCCACTAGTCGTATGCATCATGATGCACATTTTCAAGGAATGGCCCGTTGGCTGCCATCTACTTCGTGCATTATTGCTTTTTCCATGTAAGCTTATGGGTCACAGAGGTCACATGGGAAGACGCCAAGCTTGCCCCACGACGCCCGGGACAAGACTCCGCAGCCCTTGACCGACTCGGGTGATGACGATTGCTCCATGAGTCAGAGATTGCGTTAACATTGTCATTGAATATAACTAATGTCAGACGCAAATCGCCGGGGATTGGTACACTCTACCGTGTGTTTTATTGAATCAAAGGGATCATAGCCGCAGTCCTTCTACATAAGGGTGCGTATCCTGTTTCTGGCCTAGTAGTGGTTTCTCTTCACGTTCAATGTTCGACATGAGCGGGGTCCAAGCTCGAAGAGATTCTTGACTCGAGGCTGGCTGACCGCATGCAGCATGAATAACAGAATCCCATTTTGCACTGCGAAACGTTGTTCTCGTGTCGACGGCGTTGTGGTAACATTCCTAGCAACAAATATGCATGTACATGTGTACATGTCAATTCTAAATTGAGGATTATCTGCCACGCGCAGCCTAATCAGTTCTTGTCTAAAGAGGGCTCTACCGTCTCCGCGACGAGATTTACTCGCGGGCCCGTAAAGTTCTCATGTCCATCCACGACCCATTGGAAGGCAGATATGATGATGATGATGGCGAATGCAACTACGCAGTAATCTGTTTTCAACAATCAGGGAGGAGACGCGCGCGTGCTTGGTTGGAGAAAAACAAGGTGAACTCACTCATGTTGCTCCCAGTCACAGGCAGCCCAGGTGGGAACACGAACAGCACCGTCGTCAGAGCAATGTATGACAATGAAATGCAGTCAGCCGTCCAACCGAGCCAACTCGGCAATTTCCATTTCCTATTCGGCAGGACATTTCGGCCGCGTATGAAATTCACTCCGATCGGCATCGCGTAGGATAAATCGAGGGCGACGACAGAGGCTGAGATGATGGCGTTGAAGGCGCTGTGCCGCGAAGGCTTAGTGACTCATCAAGACTCGTGTGTATAAGCTCTCAGCGTACCTGGTTGACCCCAAAAAGATGAGGCCGAATAAGATGACGATGACTGATGTCAAAATTAAGGCATTCAGAGGAAGTCCCAACCTTGGGTGGACTCTCGCGAAGAAGCGCGAGGCGGGCAAACCGCCGTCTCTGCGTATCCCTTCATCAGTGGACTCCGGATAGTCTTACGTTGAAGACAAAGTGGCCTACCGTGCAAACGCAAAAATCATTCGACTGCTAGTCGTCATCACGCTCAGAGTGGCAAACACGAGACACAGTAAAGGTAACCTAAGCATGTCAGCGTGACAGCCAAAGTCAAGAGTCGTGGGTACGCACGCACATCAGGAGACAGATGGCTCCAGCGTTGCTGTTAGTGGCGTGAATGAAAATTTGAAGCAATGGACCAGCTTTCGAACTGATTACATCGTCAATGTTTCCAGATACAAAGAGCAACACGATCAGGAAGATGGCGCCCGTGAAGGTGCCAATCCCAACGCATATCACCATGATTTTGGGACCCTCAGCGGCCGCATGTGGGATTTCTATCCATATTGGTTAGAGAATGGGTTGCTTTGCAACAAGGAAAGAAGCTGCAACGCGGACCTTCAATCATGTGGGCGACCGCATCCTGCAATGATATTTTTGTGAGTAAATGTATCGTAGGCTAGTTCAGCGGGTATACTCACAAAAGCTGTGACTCCAAGACCGCCTTGCAGAAGCTGTGACGAAGTCAGTAAACTCGCCGCTCCCAAGGACAAATCGGACTTGAGCATACGCCAAGAAGCCAGGCAACACCGTCAGGCCCTGCATCATGCATTAGTCTGGCTTGGTGACTCTAACAATCCCGGGGAAACTCACATCCTGTGGTGTTGATGAATTCGCGAAACACAAAGTAGGCAGAGTTGTAATTCGGCGAGGCACACGCCAACACGGTAATGGACACCAGAACAAAGCCACCCATCGACCACATGAAAGCTCCACGATAGATGAGCGGGAGAAGGGAGTTCATCAAGGCATTAATAACAAATGACAACAGGGTTAATGCAATATAAATTAAAAACTGGTGCCATCGGGGCGGATCGTAGGTCTACCTGTTATTAGGTCATGGCCCGACAATTCGACAGATGCCAGGGTGTCTAGTATTTACGTACCGGATGGAGCGCGGAGATGATTCCGACTATGAGCTGACTTGAAAGCAACGCATTGGTTGCGACGAGCGCAATCTGGTAGGATCAATTAGTCTTGGTCACCACTGAGAAGCATATTGAGCGCCATACCCATCCTGCGACATTGATCCAGCCCGTGATCCATGACAGAATTGGCACCCACCGTGTCCATGAAACTGTGCGCGAGTCAACTCTGCGGTCTTTGGCGTTGTACTCATATCGAACACTCACCAACTGACTGCTCGTTAGGACACGCACCCAGTGGAATTTCGCTGCCAATACGGAGTAATGGGTTCGACTTACCGGCGACCCAGTGATATTGACCTCCGGCTCTGCATTTTACACACACCAATCAGAAAACAATGCTGCAATGGGCGGAGAAGAAAGCCCGAAAATCTTACGTCGGAAAGGCTGACAGAAACTCAGCCAGTGAAGAGGCTATGCACAAGTTGCATATTCCAGCAGTGACCAAACCTGTGCGAGACCAGTCAGCGTGTACGGAGTCCATACTTGACATGAACGTGAGGCGACGAGTTTATTGAGTCGACAGCCCATGCTACGTACCCCAAATGACGCTCGTGCTTCCACCTGATGCCAGACTGATCGAAAGACTCGCAGATAGAGCAGTCCACGACTGCCGAGCGCTGTATCAGTGAAATGGTCATCAATGTTGCAATGAATACAGAGCAGCAGCAACTCGATATTGTGTAGCCGACGAACATTCAGTACTGCAAATGCTAACCCCAACATGGAACTAGGAATACACAACAGGAGTTAGAACCGATTCAGGTATGTTCATACGCCGTGGCAAGGACCAGACTCACAGCGTTGAGAAATTCCGCTTCAATTCGGGTGTATGGCCCATTGCCGCCAACCGGACGTCATCTTCGTGCTCGTGTGAGTCGTATCCTTCCTTCATTTTTTCGTATCTCGTATCTCGTATCTCGTCAAGGCGATGATGTTTTATTCTCCGACAGCCACAATTCTCGGTCAAGGGTCTGTTCGACTTTCTCGACAAGTCTAGCAAGCACCCCGCGCTATAGCACGAAGGGGGGCTTAGCAAGGAGCACCACATCCACACGGCTCGCTCGGGGGACAATCATAGGTCTTCCGCAGTGCGCGGGAGACCGATTGAGGAGATTTCATGTGCCGTCCCGGTCCGCAGTAGGCGGTTACATTTTGGGGGAGAGCTGAGATGGTCTTGGATTGCTCCGCGGGACCAATCACGACGTGTGTCTTTTTTGAGATGACGCACGGAAGGATGGTGGTGGCGCTGGAGAGTGGAAGAGGCTGGGGTCAAAGTCCAGCTGAACTACGGGAGGGGGTGAAATAATGGCGCGGTTGCGGCGTGCTTCCTGGATGAGTACTCCGCATATACATATTCGACCACACATGTACGGTGATCCGAGGGCTCGATGAAATTTTGAAAGTCGAAGTGTCTGACCGTGTACACTGTAAGTCATCAACCAGCCCGGGTCTTATCGCTATCAATGTGAGGTTTTGATCGATTGTGATTGGGCCTTCACAAAGGACTATGTTGATATATACAGGGTAATCAGGCAATCACGAAACGAGATGCCAACCTTTTTTTTTAAACCCTTTTTTGACAGCCCAGATTGCTATCATGACGCTAAATAGCAATCTTATCACGGGACCATCTATTCTTTTACGTACAATAACTTCACTCCTCGTGTTGACTCGTTAGCGACCATCAGAACAACAGCATCTAGCAGCGGTTGTTGGTGCGGGGAAGTGGGTTCCAGTCAGGTTCATGAGGAGCGACTTATCGAGTTAGCAGATTGCTTCAAGCTTGTCTGATGAAGTGCACATGAGATGCCCGACTGTCTGCCTTGGAGCTGAACTGTTGCATAACTAGCCTCTCTGGAGAGTGTCTGGTGGCTATTCGACAGGAAGAGCTAGGGGGAGGGAGAGGGGGGGGTGTCTAGGTTAAATCAGACCAGGGTACGGCATCCGATACGGAGCAAAGACATTGATAATGACATTCACTGAGATACTTTGTACTCCGTAAATTTGTTTCACTCGTCAGGCCATGCGCCTCGGCTTCCGCTGTGCTTCGACAAGACTTTATGAACCCTCGATTAGCATCATCCATCGTCATCCATCATCATCATCCATCATCCATCATCCATCATCCATCGTCATCCATCATCATCATCCATCATCCATCATCCATCATCCATCATCCATCATCTACCATCATCATCCATCATCCATCATCTACCATCATCCATCATCTACCATCATCATCCATCATCCATCATCTACCATCATCATCACCACCACCATCACCACCACCACCATCACCACCACCACCATCACCACCACCACCATCACCACCACCACCATCACCACCACCACCATCACCACCACCACCATCACCACCACCATCATCATCACCACCATCATTATGCACATAACACGCTCCACGGTGGTTGCTGCTCTTGCAGCCCTCAGTGTTCAATAAGCCACAGCTCATGTCGCGCGATCTTCCGCCAAGGATGAGTCCTGCAAGAAGACAACAGTAGCCATTCTGTAGGTGGAAATAGACTTTTTGACACCGGGTCCACAGGAACCTATAATGCAGTTGCTAATGCAGAATTAGTGGAGGCGGAATGGCAGGTATAACGGCAGCTGTGAGACAAGCAAACCAGATCGACCCCATTCGACTTGACTTGCACCATATGACAGTAACAAGGGACTAACTACTACTGCTCTGAGCCTCTGACCGTATGTATTAGCAAGTACTGTCGAACTATTCGATGACCGATTTTATCATCATTGAGTATAACGAACGAGTTGGCGGTCGCGCGACTCAAGCGAATTTTGGGAAGCAAAAGAATGGTTCGCCCTACGCGGTTGAGGTTGGGGCCAACTGGGTGAGCACTTGAGTTACCATGTGCCTGGCATTCTACGGAGTAATCGGCTGGAACTGACTAACCGGCTCGGCCAGATCCAAGGTCTCGGCAATCCAGGCGGTCCTCGTAAGAAACTCATCTCCTGACTCTTGAGTCCTGAGTCTTGACTCTTGACACGTTCGCACTTGCTCACTCTGTTCACAGAGAATCCCGTCTGGCTTCTGGTAAGACAGCGAGCGCTTCGACGTTACTTGTTTGCTTGTTTTCTGAGCGAGAGCTTAACTTAAAATGGCCACAGGCCCAAAAGTACGGCCTGGAAAATACCGTCTCAAACTACACTTCTATCTTGACCTATAGTGAAACCGGACACACCGATTACAGCGAACTCATTGATGAGTACGGGAAGGCTTGGGACAAGGCCTCTGCCAAAGCCGGTCGCATGCTGGCCGACAACCTTCAGGACGAAAGTGCGCGTGCCGGCCTTTCTCTGGCTGGCTGGAACCCAAAACACAGCGATATGCGTCGCCAAGCCGTGGAATGGTGGAAATGGGGTTCGTTCTTTCATCTCGACAAGTCGCCGACCTCGGGACAGAAACTGACAAGCGACGTAGATTGGGAGGCAGCCATGACGCCCGATGGCTCTTCGCTGATCTTTGGAGCTGCCGGCGACAATCTCACTTTCAACCAGTTCAGTAATGAAGACAGCATGGTTGTTGATCCACGTGGGTACAGACACATCATTGAGGAGGAATCCAAGACTTTCCTCAAGGCCAATGACCCTCGTCTGCTCCTCAAAACGAGCGTCACCAACGTCACCTACTCAGACGGCGGCGTCACCATCCACAACAGTGACGGATCCTGTGTTTCCGCCGCGTACGCCATCTGCACCTTCTCACTTGGAGTTCTTCAGAACAACGCTGTCAGCTTCAGTCCTCAGCTGCCGGAATGGAAGCGCAGGGCAATCTCCAAGTTCAGCATCGGCACATACACCAAGATCTTCATGCAGTTCAATGAGACCTTCTGGCCCGAGAAGACGCAGTTTTTTCTCTACGCGTCACCCACCAGACGCGGCTACTATCCCCTCTGGCAGTCCTTGTCCGGCGAGGGGTTTCTCCCCGGCTCAAACATCATCTTCGCCACTGTCGTCGAGGACGAGTCCTACAGAGTGGAGCAACAGACAGACGAGCAGACCAAGCAGGAAATGATGGGGGTTCTAAGACAGATGTTTCCCGACGTCGCCGTACCTGAGCCCACGGCTTTCATGTACCCGCGATGGACCAAGATCCCTTGGGCGTACGGGAGCTACTCCAACTGGCCCATCGGTTCGACCTTGGAAATGCACCAGAACCTTCGGGCGAATGCCGGCAGATTGTGGTTCGCAGGCGAGGCGACCAGCTCGGAGTATTTTGGATTCTTGCACGGCGCTTGGTTCGAAGGGATGGAGGCAGGCTCCCAAATTGCTGCATTGCTCAAGGGCCAGTGTGTGCACATCTACAACGGCACACAATGCGGTGAGCGCCCTCATTATGAGAAATTGCATGGCACGTCACCCCTCGAGCATTATGATGTCTCGAACGGGTGGGCGGCCAGTAGTTTCTACTCGAGCAGCGGATAGGCGATCAAGCGAGGTGGATAGAAGTACACATATAGCCAAGAGCAGGTCGACTTGTCAACAGCTCATAATGTTTGAAGAACTTATCGAAATTTCGGTACTTGGTGTACGCGAATGATGTAGACGATTCATGTCCGATCGATCAGCAACAAATCCCAATGAGACAACAACATAGGGTCAAACTAAACACGTTATGAATATGGTCTGAAAATTCATGCGTATTTTTTTGGCCGGGCCGGCTTTCTTTGAGAAACATCTCCGGTTTGGCGTCACAACCCTTAAGTCTGCAACGCAAGTCTTGTGGAAAGTTCGATTGAAGGGGAAGGGGGGGGGGGTTGCGAGAGAGCCATAATGCCAAGCTTCAGAGCCCACAAAGTTTCAGATTCGGGACCCTAAACTAAAGGCGTCAAGACTCGCGCCCGATGAGCTACTTTTAGTCCGGTTCATCGTCCTAGCGTCGATTTGTCTGTCTGGAATGAGGTTTGAGAGCGGCTAATGCGCAATGCCCATCAATTACCGATTCGGAGCTGAACGGCCGTGCAATTCCAATCTTTTACTTGAAAATACGGCCGTGGTTTGAAGAACTCGTCTTCTTTTGCAAGTTGAACCTATACAGCAAACGACTTGCCTGGATGCGAGTTGGTTACCGTAGCATCTGAACCCTTTCCCTCCTCATTCCATCGTCATGATTCTCTCTTGGAGTTTTTGGGTTGCGACTGCGACGGCAGCCATTGCGCCACCATTCGTCGTCTTCCAGGACACCGTCAAAGAGCTGTTTGGACCTTCGCCAACCGTCGAGGTACTCTATGAGAACAAGAGTATTCCGTTCGCACACGAAGCCGGTGTGTTCATACCGCAAGACAACACGCTGTTTGTCACGAGCAACCGGTTCAAAGACCCTGCGACTCAGGAGCAACGCATCGTCATCACGCGAGTCTCACTACCGCCGTCTGATGATACGAAGTCAATCAAGGTAGAAGAGGTCAGGACAGACAATGTCCCCATGGCCAACGGTGGTGTCAACTACAAAGATGGCATCGTGTTCTGTGCCCAAGGCACAATGAACATCTCCAGTGGCATCTCCTTCATGGAATCCAAACCTCCGTACAAGTCTGAAGTTCTCCTCACCTCCTACCTCAACCGCACCTTCACCTCGCCGAATGACCTTGTCGCACACACCGATGGATCCATCTGGTTCACAGATCCCATCTACGGCTTCGAACAGGGCTTCCGTCCCAAACCCCGCCTGCCGTCCCAGGTGTATCGTTTCGACCCCAACCAGAAATCGGTTCGCGCCATGGCCGATGGCCTCGGGAGGCCCAACGGCATATCTTTCAGTCCTGACCAGAAGATACTCTACGTCACGGACACGGATTTCATCCATGGCGATGGCACGACCGACGACACGCGCGCGTCTACCATGTAAGAGGCTCCTTCCCCTTATCTCTTGGCACAGATCCGACCTTGGTTCCCAATACTCACTCACGGCCAGTTATGCGTACGACGTCGTTACCGCCACGGGTCAGCCCTTTCTCGCAAACAAGCGCCTGTTCGCCATGGCCGACACGGGCATTCCCGACGGCGTAAAGTGCGATGTGCGTGGAAATGTGTACAGTGGATGTGGCGATGGCATCAACATTTGGTCGCCGGGGGGCCAACTCATTGGCAAAATTCTTGTGGAGGGTGGTGTTGCCAACTTTGGCTTCGGGCGCAATGGGGAAATCTTCATGCTCAATGAGAACCGGCTTCTTAGGGCGAAGCTTGCGCCGTCCACCAGGGGAGCTCTACTTGGCATTTGATAATTTAATCACGGCACTTTGAAGCTTTTTTAAGGAGAGATGAAATTCCATTTTTATTCTACCAACTGTTGAATATAAGAGAAATCATAGCCGCAGTCCTACTAAGAGCGCGCACTGCGCATCCTGTTTTTTGGGCCTGACGATTCTTCATTACCAAAGGGACGGGGTAAAGGCGAAGGCAGCCCTGAGCCCTCTATGAAAAAGAAAAAAAAAACCCCGACGTTGAAGGACCAAGGCATAAAGAACAATTAGACACCCAAGTAAGTCTTTGTAATACTAGATTTTCTTAATGGATTGAAGCAACACGTTGTTGGTAAATTCATTTTATTTGTGCGTGAGCTATGAAATGCTGAAACTTGATTTCTTCTCCCAAGTCAGACCTGATCCTGATGCTCCGTCGAGGCCATCGCGTAATGTGTACTTTGTTCTCGCCAGTCACTCTCTCCCCATAGTCTCCAAAGTGCTACAAAAATCCTCATCCACCACCCCGATCTCGGCCGAAAAATACGTCGGCCCCTACCTAGCCCGTGACTGCGCTCTCGGGTGTTGCAAACAGATGCTCTCTGATAAACTCGGCCCCTGCCTAATCTTCATGTTCTTCACTGCGGCGACGTCTTGACTGTTTCTGGTTCTTCTTTATGGAGAAGACCTTGATCAAGGTGTCATAGGGAGTCTTTTTCGCATCCTTGACATCCTTGTCTGCAACTTTTTCGAAAGCATCGCCGAGCTCCGATATGAAGCTCCTCATCTCCATGCTCCCAACGGTCTCGTCCCCCCCCTTCCTGGCTTGTGCCTGGAACTCAGCATGCCACAGGAGGAGCGTCGCGAGCTCGTCGCGCCTGGTCGCTCTCGGCTCGGCAGCCTCCTGTGTGAGAACCCTGTCAATGAGCTCGGTGAGGAGGTTCTCAATGTCGCCCGTGAAGCGGTCGAAATTCTCGAGCTTCTTGACGCGGTCGAAGGCGGGGAGGTCCGCGTCGTGAGATGCCGACGTGGCGAGGCGAGGCGACTCCCGACTCGGCTTGCTTTTTTCTTGGCGAAGCTGTTTCTTTGATTTGACGGGGGAGGCTTCGCAATGGCCTGCGACCGCGACGGCATTGCGCTCTTCAGCATCCATGGCGGCCGAGATGCTTTGGTTTTTTTTTTTTTCCACGCCCCCCTCCCCTTTCCCGAGGGCTACGGGTCGGAGAGAAAGTAGGCGACACGAGGTTGTTGGCAGTGAGATGACGTTGACTTTTGGCGGCCGAGGTGGATGAAAGTCTGAAATAAGTAGTGGACGAACCGTTTGTTTCGGGAAGCACATGACGCTTCTGCCGGATATGTTGTGAATCAAGAACGGGACATGCACAATACAGCCTGTCTATCAGGCAAGCACTGAGTGACTGACTGACACATGGTCGCCGTGTAAGTGAGGACGCTTCTTCTGAGCAGATTCAGGGTTAGGCAGCATTGTCCGTCGAGATGAAGCAGATCGGCCAGTATTTGGTGGTAACTTTTCACCATTGTAATTATAATCTGTCGAGTTTGAATGCATCACCATCCACGCTTAGGACTTGTCTACTTAGCTGATTGCACTTCGCTCTCCAAGTCGACGACGCTGTCATGATTCATGAATGCAAGGTAGGCGAACCAGGATCCACAAACATCGTGTTTGCTTATGTCTCTGCTCAGCAGGAGCGGGCTGTGGCAAGTTCATGACGGGTGGTGGTGATGATTACAGAACAAGGTGAATTAAAATGTGTAGAGAATGAAAAGTTTAGAAATTGAAGGCCAGATGCCAAGAGAAAAAAAAAGTAAAACGGCGAATAAGTAAAAAAGGAACATGTTCCCGCGGGGGGTCGAACCCCGGACCTTGACATTTCTAACATAGCACCAAAGTTAGACCTTAGCGTATAAGAGTCACGCGGTAACCACTCCGCTACGGGAACGACGTCACTAGCAATAATTCCGCTTAATTACTACTAAGAGCCATACAACTTTTCAAAAGGCAGGCTGCGTTTCGAGGTGCGAGTCGTTTTGCAACTGGTCCATTTTGCGGTGGATGGGCATGAATCTTTTGTTGGCACGATTCACAGCCGTGTCTTCTTCATGAGTCAGGCCGCAGCAAACGCATCGCCTTTCCCTGACCTCAGAACTGCATTTCTCACATCAGCTTCGTGAACTTGGGCGTTTAGAGGGAACATGATGACAAGGACGTGGCTATTTTCCAGTGCTCTCTAATTTCCAAAAGGGCCGCATCTCTCTATTCCCTATTTGGATCTGTTCTGGGAGAGGAAAAATCTGACACATGCTCTCTGCCTCTAGACTTTTTTCTTGGGAGAGAGTAGATGCCCACTAGCTGCAGATACCGCCCAACGAGCCGGCTTACTCTCCCTGGTTAAACGACTGCATGGCCTCGTCAAAGGGCATCTCCTCCAATACAACATCCGACATGACGTGCACTTCCTCGCCATCTACGGTCTCCCTCCAGGCTTCAAATTGTGCAGCAACCTGCTCCTCCTCACCCACCTCACGAGTAAAGTTGGAAGGCGTGTCGATCGTAGTCAACGATCCCAGGACCATGCCAGAGCTAGTCTTGTAGAACTTGAAGAGAGGCTCCTCTGCGCGCTTCTTGATCATGCCATCTTGGACCTCGAACCCATCATTCTTGCATCTCTGGTTGGTGCAGTAGTTGACGCCGCGAGACCCAGGGTTGCCGAATGCGATCTTCAGGCTATGGCTCGTGAAGCCCTGCCTTCGGAAACGACCGTACGCGACTTTCAGGGCATTTCCTTGGCGGGAGTTCTCGGCAGGAGGCACGCAGCGGGACACCTGATGACCGTTGGGGAATACGCTGTTGCTGGTGGAAGCGAAGGGATACTCGTCGCAGGAGGTGTACACGCCGCCGCGGTGGCCGGGACCTTTCTTGCCCTTGTTGCACTTGTTGCCCTTCTGGCAGCCGGCAGACTTTCGGTGCTTGCTGGCGGTGTCTTCGTTGGGGTTGTCCCAGTTGAGTGTTTGTGGGAATCTCGGACTCGCACAGCGAACAGCCCAGCACATGTTAGTGCAAACCTCGGGCATGTTTTTGCAATCGAACGTGACATCTGGGGGGCTGGCCGTAACCTGGGGAGTTGTGGCCATCCAGGCAAGGCCTGCGAAGAGAAGGGCTTTGTATGACATGGTGCTGGGGGGTGCGCGTTCAAAGACGTACTCGAGTTACCGGTCTGTGGCTTGCAATGGCTCTTTCGAAACGATTCATTCCAGTCATCTCAGGTGCTTTATATACGCCAGCTTATTCAGTCTCAAATCGTATGAGACTGAACATGTAAGAGGTGGAGTATATCGTCAATGCATTTTTCCAAGGCTCACGAGGCGAGCTTAGTAGTGAGAGGTTGTGATATCTTACTTGTCATCCATCTCTTGATCAAGCCAATATCTACATGATATTTCGAGACAGAACTTGGCCGTGAGATACATTGGAATCGGCAGGTTATTGGCTCACTGATCATTGTGTTACCATGCCATGTCGATACTGCTGTAAGGCTGCCTGTTTTGCAGGTCACTTGCTACACAAATCGAGGCGTTCGAGACTATCCGGGACAGTTGCAATTCGGTCGTTGACCGAGACATTTGTTCTAGATCAGTCAAGCTGTTCACATTTTTTTCTCATCGTGTCTTGGTGCTATTACCCTATTCGGGAAACTAGAGCAGGTTAGGCGTAGTTGATTCAATGAACAGCCATGGTTTAGCAGAGAAGAAGATCCGTGCCTTGTGTATTTGTGACGCCAGACATGTTGGCGTGAAAATGTGCCTATAATAGCAAGACAATTGTTTTACCATTGGCATACGTCTGACTAACCGAAAAGCCCCCAAGCTACATCGTGGCTTACCTCTGCAGATGCGCACAGTCAGCATATTAGTAAACCATGCTTCCGCCATGGAGGTGCCCGAGGTAACCGTAGTCTTACGGTCCCCAAGGAAATAAGTTACCAATTGAATAGCTACTTCTGGTCAAAGATGTGTGGCTGTGGAAATGGGTACGAATTGAGGTTAAGGATGTTAGCCACGCATCATTTGTGCTTTGTTGTCCCATGCTTTTTGCTGAAATACTTCTCCTCGTTGTGACGTGATGGCAGTCGTGCAGTTGCATGAAGGCGGCGTCGACTTCATGGCCAGCGTTGGGGTCTTGAAGTGAGACCAAATATTCGATTTGACAACTGGAAAGACTGTCAGAGATTATATGAATACACATTCACTTATACTGGCCGCAAGTTCATCACTATATAATTGACTTTGGATGAATATTAGCCACACTGAAAATGTGTGGCAGATTAGGACTAACGGCGGATGCGCATTTGCTTTTGACGGATGCGCGTTTAGTTGCCCTGCCAACAGGCCCTGAAACGTTACAAAGAAATACGGAGTATATGCTGAAAGCATACGGATTACTAATATTTTGCTAGATGAAAGGCTTTCTTTGCCTTAGATAATATAAGACAAACTTTTTTAAAGCCAAAGACTTACTGTAACCCCCGAGGTGGAGGTGGAGGTGGAGGAAGAGCAAGTCAGAGAGGGGACAAAGTCACTCAAAGTCACCCTATGTCGTCACTGCTCACCCACACGGCTCACGGCTTTCGTCGGGCTGCGCCATTTTGGCCCCCCATCCAACAACGACCAAGGCTTTCCTCTATCAATCCTCTGACTGCCGGAGAAGCTCACGCCGATTTCTGCAACCCCCGATCACTTTGATTCAGAGAGTCCAGAATGTCGGAGACCGAGTCGGAAGGCCCCGGGCTGGCGTTCAAGGTGTATGTCACCGCGTCGGGCCTCGATGAGCGAGCCATTATCGAAGCCCTCTTCGAAGACGGCCAAGAAGACGCCGAGAGTCTCAAGATAGAGAACCTCGAGGGACAGGGCACGCAGGCGGTGATCCAGCATCACCGGGACAGCAACCACGACGAGACTGGCACGAATGCCAAGCTTTTCCTCGTCTTTGACTCGCCGGATTTCGAGGCGCGTGGCGTCTTGCTCGTCAGCCTTGACGAATATCACGGCTTCGATGATGCCGTGCGCTATGCTCCCGCCGAGGCAAACAACTTCATCGGCTCACTGAGCATCTCGAACGAGGATTGGTACACGGTGCGAATGGATGTGCCCGAGGAGAAGACGGAAACCGCGCCCATTGATTGGTTTGCTTTGTACAACTCCGTCCCTAAAAAGGACGACTTCAATGCCGCGCTGTTGGCCATGAACAAGGGCGTGCAGGACGTTGGTGTCAGTGACCCTGACGAGGACGGCGACGCAGACGAGCTGCCCAAGTTCTACAGAGCTGTTCGCGCCGGTAACCGCAGCCTCGATCAGATCATCAGCGATCACCCTTCGTACGCGGACGAGAATGGGTTGGATGCGGCGCGGTTTGCGGTCATCGACGGGGACTACAGGGAGAAGGGAGCTTTGCTGGTGCAGGCCAGTCCAGAGAGGGACTCGTTCAGGTGCAAGGGCGATGTCGCCGGGGAGATTCTGCGATGGATATTCATAAATTTGATGACGTGGGATGAGGCCAAGGCCTTTGCGGGCGGCCAGTAGCTGGGCAAGTTTTTTTTCTCCTTCATCAACAAATGGAGAGGACCCAAATGAGTGCCTGCTCTCGTCTCATATTCGATGCAAGCAGTGACGATGCCCACCACCAATTAATTGTGAGTTGTTGCTTGCGGCCATGAGCAGAGCCATGCGTCAAGTGGTATCTGACGTGCACTGTATTTTTCAAGGACCATGCTACGTGCCAGCATACAACTTCCGCTTGTAAGCCAGAGGACGGGTGTGCAAGAAATTGGTGGAAATTGGTGAGAGTTTCTGTTGCACCCACAAGGGCATAATTAATCCCTACCGCACGATAGTCTCGCTACTTAACTAGCTAAGACAAGAGTCTACCCCTAGCTAGTTATTTTCTAAGATCTCTATAACTTTATAGTATATTTTAGCACTATATAATTACCCTACCTATAGTAAAGGTACTTAGGTATTTAAGCTATAGTCTACACTCTCTTATAGGGTTAGATAACTTAATAGAGGTAATTATATTAAACCCTAGCTTTATAGTCTAATATAGTAGTAATTATATAGTGTTTATAATAATTATACCTTTTTTCTAAATTAGTACTCTTCTTTTTAAATTAACTAATTATTTAATCTTTAGATAATTAGTATATATATAGTAAAAGAGAGGCCTAATTTATTAATATTATAATTAGGTAACCCTAGTATATTAGGGTTAATACTACCTTTTATTAGTTTAATAGTAATACTATAGGATATCCTTATAATATCTAAGGAATCTTTAAAAAGTAATAAGCTAGCTATTAAGCTATAGAAGCCTTATTACTAGGATTTATAGTATAAGATAGTTAAGGTAAGAGCTATTAAAGATAGAATCTAGGTCTTTATTAATCCTAATTTAAATATATAGCTAGATTACCCTCCTAAGCCTCTAATTCTAGTAGGAAATAGGACTCTAGTAAAGAGAAGGGTAGTAAAGGCTATATAGAGTTAATTATTTATATTAAAAACTATAGGAATTTAAATATACTTATATAGTACTAAAGCTATAAGTAGTAGTATATAGTAACCCTAAGAAAGCTTTTCTAAGGGTTATAATATACCTAAAGAGAGTTATTTTTAGTACCCTTAATAACTTAATAATACTAAAGATAGCGCCTAGTTTATAGTCCTTAGTGGTTATTATTAGGTATTTAATAGCTAATTCTAAAGCCTTATAAAGGCTTTATAAGAGTATTATACTTAGTTTATAATAATACTTAGACCTAAATATAAGTAAATAACCTTAAGATATATATCTCTTTATAATAAGATTAAAAAGCTTATAAGGAATATAATACCTTTAAATAGGACTATTAAGTATTATACTAAAGTTAATTTTAATAAGACTATTAAATAAAACCTTATAAAGGTAAATATTAATAAGTAGCTTATAAATACTTTAATTAGCTATAAGAGATACTTCTAAGTAAACTACCTTATTATAAAGGGTAACTTACCTATAGAAATAATTAATAATACTATTAAGGCTTAATTTCCTATAATCTTAGCTTAAATTAACTTATTAATATATATAGTAAAGAGTAAGAAAAAGGTTTTAGATTTCTATAATATTATAAGTAAAATTAGGTACCTAATTAAAGCCTAAAGGAGGTCTTAAGGAAAGACTAGTAAAGCTTTTAGGACTAAACTAACTCTTAATAGTAAAGTAAAGAATAAAGCTAAAAAAAAGAAGGTAATAAAAAAAGACCCCTATATTTACTATAAAAATATAGGGTAAAGAAGTTAAAGGATTTATAGAAAACCTATAAAACACTTTACTTACTAAAGGATTAGAAAGTTAATAAAGAGCTATTAAAGAAGGTAAAAAAAGTAATAAATTATTAACCTAATAATATAAAAAAGGTATATAATATATAGTTAAAGGATAATAATATAAAGGAACCTAAAGAAAATAATACTATATTTATAACTATAGGAAAGTCCTTAGAGACTTTTTATACCTAGAAAAGATTATAAGTTATACTTAATAGTAGCACCTTAAGCTATATCTTTAATAATAAAAGCTAGTTTATTAACCTTAATTATAATAAGTACCCTAAAATTAGAGTAAGTTATAGTATTACTAGGGCTTATAGTATTAGTATAGCCTAGATTATCTTAATAGATAATTAGACCCTTACCTTATTAAAAGCCTAGTACTAGCTAACCTTCTTTATAAACCTTATATCTCTTTAACTACTTATACTAAAGAGAATAAGGTAAAATAACCTTACTAGTAAGGTAATAGACCTAGTAAGAGGTAATTAGGAGATATTTTAAACTTAGATTATTAGTATTGTTAAGGACTGGCCCCTAGGTAACTGCGGTAGGGCGTTAGTATGATATTAAGAAGCTTAAGAAAGGAAGAAGAAAAGGGCAGGAAGCTATCCCTAGCAGTGCCCCTTATACCCCCTAGCTACCTTATATTAGCCCCCTTTTTATACCCTAGCTACCCCTATCTACCTCCCCCTTACATATAGTATAGCTTATGCTTAGGCAAAGCCTAAGCCCTTTATATATACCCTTACTTACCTATTAACTATAGGTCTCCCCCTTATTTCTCCTAATAGGTTTCCTACCTATTTTCTACCTAGCCTCTCTTTATTATTATAATAGTATTAGCCCTACCCCTTACCTATTATTTAGTAGTATATATAATATATCCTAGCTAATCCCCCTTATTTTTATAAGTCTATAATATATATTCTACCTAGCCTCTCTTTATTATTATAATAATATTAGCCCTACCCTTACCTATTATTTAGTAGTGTGTATAATATATCTATCCTGCTAGCCTCTATTTATTATAATAATAACTACCCTACCCCTACCTATTTATAACTTACCTAATATAGGTATAAATCCCCTATATAAATATCTTACTTATTTCCCTTATATAGCTTTACCTTCTCTTATATAATATATTCTTTAAATATTATAGTCCTATTATACCTTCTTAATTTATTATCTTAATTCTATCCTACTATTAATTATTTACTTATTAGATATACCTTATAATCTACTTATTCCTTCCACTCCCCTAACTAGGCCTATAATGCCCCTAGCTTATTTTATTAGTAAGTTCCTTATAAAAGGGGACTCTAATAATAAGTAGTATACTACTCCTATATTAGTTTAGCGCCTATATAGGCTATATATTAAATAATCCCTTACTACTAGTATTTTAAACTATTACCCCTCTAAAAGTAGGGAGTCCTATTCTCCTTATTAGTAAAATTATATTACCTATATCTAGTTAACTAGGCTTCTTTTTACTAATCCCTAACTTTAATATACCCTTAAGGACCTTAAAGCTAAAATTACTATAGGTACTTATATCCTTATCCCTAGTGTCCTAAAGACCTTAGATACTAAGAAGAAAATACCTATCCTATCCTAGAAGTTTTACTATCTTATAAGCTAGTAAACTACTTTACTAAACTAGGCTTAATTTAATCTAGTACTAGTTTATTTAGCCCTTAGGCTCTCTTTATCTATAAACTTACTTACTATAAATATAACTAGCCTTAATATTACTCTATATATTAATACTAGTCCCTTAGCTAGCTATAGTATAGGGAATTTTATATAGTAAGTTACTAGTGTTTTATTCTAGTAAAATTAGTAAGTAGTTAGTAACTTAACTACTATATATAAGAAATTCTATAAGTAATCTATAGCCTTTCTTTATATACTTTTTTCTTACTACTATAGTAATAACTAGTACTATCTTTAATATATTAAAGTAAGTAATAACTTACCTTCTTATTATTATTAATAATACTCCTAACTTACTTCTAAAGTAAGTCTTACTTATAAATATATTTTTTACTTCTCTAAAGCTAGCTAGCCCCTAGCTAGGACTAATAATTCCCCTTTTTATAGCCCTCTAAGTATATCTCTAGCTAGTGCCCTTTCTATATATACTTATTTTATACCTCTTAATTATACTATCTAGAACCTAGGTAGTACTTATAGTAAGTAGCTCTAACTACTATATATATTTACCTATATATCTCCTATATATAGGTTAGTATTAACTAGCCCTTAAGTAAAGGAGAAGCCTATTAACCTAAGTTTCTCTAGGGAATTAAGTAATATTTATAATATAGTAAATAGTAGTAATACCTAAGTAATAGTAAGTAATAGTATATTTATACCTTAGGTACTAATAAAAGTCTTTATAAGTAAATAAGTTTTCTAAAATTAATTTAGTCTATTATTAACTTATATATTACCCTATTTTACCTTAAATTTATTAAGGGCTTTTATTTTATTTATACTCTTTAATAGTTCTTATATTAATTATAAGTACTTTACTTACTTAACTAAGATATTCTATCTCCTACCCTATTCTAGTATATTCTAAGCTACTAAGATTTATTTTACTTAATATTCCTTAATAAGTTTATTATTATTCTTTACTAGAACCTATTCTAGACCTAGGTATAAGTCTTATAGTTTTTAGCTAGGAAGTAAATCCTTTATTACCCTTTTAATAAGGTTAATATAGAAAACTATATAAATACCCTTTAGTATATCTAACTAAACTATAAGTAAAAATAGTATTTCTATAATTATATACTTAGTAGCTACCTAGTTAAGTTTCCTTAAAGAATAGTTTATTTTAATATTTTTAAGTAATAACTATACTTTATCTCTAACCTAGAAATATTTTACTAGGTATCTTAATACTAATATAGTATTCTATTACTATTACTATATATAAGCTATTATAGCCTAAGCTAAGAGAGTACTCTCTTAGAGGTAACTTAGGAATTAAATAGCTTTACCCTTTAATATAGTTATAGAGGTAAAATAGTTAGGCTAGGACTAGATAAGCTTTAGGTTATAACTATAAAGTAATCTATTTAGGCTTACCTTAGTAACTAAAGAGATTCTATTATTTATTATAAGTTAGTAAGTAGTAAGGTATTTAGGCTAGTTATATTATAAAAAAGAGATTATTATATATAGGATTACTTATACTTCCTAGTTTACCTATTCTATACTACTATTAGTCTAGGGGTAATATAATATAGAAAGTAACTAGTTAATCCTTACTAAGGAGTATAATATTATCTAGAACTTCCCTAACTAGTCTAATCCTTAATCTATAATAATAAACTAAGGAAACCCTCTAAATCTTTACTAAACTATTTTAAATTATTCTATATACTCCTTAGCCCTAATAGAGGTTATAGCCTTTAACTATATAAACTTTAAGAGTTTATTTATAATTACTATAAGATACTATAGCCTCTTTAGAGATAATACTAGTAGATTTATTATAAAGTTAATAGAGATCTATAACTAAAACTAGTTAGGGATTAGTAAAGGCTTTAGTAAGCCCTAGTATTATTAATAGCTTTTATAACTACTAATATAGTAGTAATTATAAATAAACCTAGTAATATCCTATAATATCCTATTCTAATAAAACTATTACTATAATATCTAGAATATAGTATTATAGCTTAGGTATCCTACTACTAGTAAGTTATAGTATTATTATATAAGGGTTATTATAAAGGGCTCCTAAGCTAGGACCTATATATATCCTTAAAATTAAAGCACTCTATAGGTACTTATAAAGTAGTTTACTACTTACTCTCTTATTATTACCCCTAGGGGAAACCTCTAGGTACCTTTCTAAATAGCCCTTAGTTAGATACTATATATAGGATCTAATATAATAGCCTAGTCCTAGAGAGCCTAGAGATACTTATTAGTAAAGAGAGCCTCCCTTACTAGTAGTAAGGGTATATATAACTAGTATAGCTCTATATTAGACTTATTCTAGTATACTCCTAGTAATAGTAATAGCTAAGTAATAGTAAAGGGTTATAAAACCTATCCTATTCTTAAAGTTACTTCTTATTAGTCTTATTCCCTTTAAGATAAAGTATTTAGTTATTAAGCCTATATACTAGGCCTATAGTGTAGATAAAAATTAAATAGTATAAGTATATCTACCTATTAGGCCTACTATTCTAATATTAACCTTAGGGTTATAAAGTGCTCTAGGTTCTTATAGTCTATATAAATAGTAAATAAATAGGAAATACCCTATAACTCTACTAACTATACCTTTAAGTATAAGATAATAGCTAATAGTTCCTTATTATAGATTATATAGTTCTTTTATAAAGCTATAAGGCTAGTAGAGTAGTAAGTAACTAGGTATATTATATTATTAGGTCCCTATTATAAAAGGTACTTACTAAGGGCTATACCTAAATAGTTAGCCTCTACTACTATAGGATAATCTAGGTCTTATTATACTAGGACTAGATATATAATAAAAGTATCTTTTAATCTCTTAAAAGTATTATTCTTCTCTAGTCCCTAATAAAAAGGGGTATTCTTCTTAGTAAGTTATATAAGTAATACTACTAACTCTAAAAAGTTCCTAATAAAGTTATAGTAAAAGTTTATAAACCCTAAAAAGCTTTAGACTCCCTATAGTTTTATAGATACTACCTATTCTCTTATAGCTATTACCTTTACTAGATTAGAATAGATTAAATAGCCTACTATAATAATATACCCTAGGTATTAGACCTTCTTTATAGTAAATATAGACTTATTAAGGTTAAGGTATAACCCTATAGCCCTTAAGCGCCCTAGTATAAGTTAAACCTTTACTATATAGTCCTTTCTTAATCCCCCTAAATAAACTAAGATATTATTAAGATATACTATTATAAAATCTCCTAATATATCCCCTAAGGATTTATTAATATAGTATTAGAAAGTTACTAGTATACTAGCTAGGCTAAATAGGTAAACTAGCTATTTAAATAACCTAAACCTTATATAAAAGGCTATAAGGTGCTCCTTATCCTTAGCTATCTATAGTTTATAGAATACTATATAAATATCTACCTTTATAAACTAGTATACCTAGGAGAGGGAGTATAGGGTTTTCTTAATTAATAGGAGTAGGTAGTAGTTTTATACTATTATCTTATTAAGTATATAATAGTTTATATAGAAATACTATCCCTTATTTAATTTTTTAATAAGAAGAACTAAAGCTATAGCTAATAAGGAGCTAGTATAAATCTATTCTTTATTTATAAGGTCTATAATCTAGCGCTAAATCTCTAAGAGCTAGTCCCTTAGTATATTATATAATAGCCCCTATAGGAGTACTAGTTAGAACCTATCTAAGTTCTTATATAACTATATATAGTAATTAAGAGAACCCCTATAGGGAGGTAGGCTATTAGCCTTAGCTTTATTAAAAAGGTCTATAAAGTCTGCTAATTCCTCTAGTACTATAGCTATATCTAGACTATTTAGTGTTATTTTAGGCGCTATAATCTATAATACTATTATTATCTCCTTAAGGCTTATAGTAATAAACCTTATTATAGTATCCTTTATTTATTATACCTATTATACCTCTATAGTATATAAGGATCTAATAATCCCCTATACTAGGGGTTCTCCTTCCTACTTAGTAGCCTCTAATATATAAAGGCCCTCTACTACCCTAATAACTAGCTACTATTCTACTATATAAATTACTACCTTATAGTGTTCTAGCTATAGTATCCTAAATATTATATCTTAGGTAAGGCCTAGGATAATATATAAATATACTAATAACTCCTAGCTATTAATATTAATTCTAGTATATACTATATAGGTAATAAAGGAGAAGTCTTCTCTTTATTATATTCCCTTTCTCTTTATTTTTACTATAGTATAAACCTACCTATATTTTAGTAGTTATATAAGCTCTAGGCTAAGCTACCTTATTACTAATTTACTTATAGTACTATAGTAATTATAGCTATAATTAATCTAGATATTAATATAAAAATATATATTAAAGAGTACTAGGATTAAGAAAGGTAGTTAGTCTATATATTATTCTATATCCCTATTTATATTTATATACTAGCTATACTTATCTAAATCTATAGCTACTAGCTAGCCTCTTTACCCCTATATAAGGCTTTACTTAGGGGCTACTTATTTTCTAAGGTATTAGTTATAGCCCCCTTATTTACACTATCTATATCCACTTTATATATATTAATTTAGACCTTTAGTTAGTAAGGTAAGAGAAAGGTATACTCCTAGATATAGTAATCCTTAGATCTATAATATAGGTAGTATCCTTCCTAGTAATACTTAGTTAACTCTACTTTAGTTACCTATTTAGCCCTTAGCTACTTTATATTCTTCTTAGGGCCCTTATCCTTCTTATTTATCTTATTTTACTAGGTTATTATAGTATATACCCCTATTATTAGTGTATTACCCTTATAATCTACCTATTAAGGTATAGGCTAGGCTAGCTAGGGCCTATGCTAGTTCTAATATTTTTTCTCTAAGGCTAAAGACTTAATATCTACTATTATACTATAGTATTAGGTAACTACTATATAGTACTCTATTTAGCTAACTCCTTTACTAATAGAGGTCTCCCTTATATATTTATTAAGTATATATTATAGCTTAGCTAGCTTAATATCCTTAGTCTAATAAGCCTCCCTTACTAAAGAAAGCTTCTATTTAAAGTAGATAAAAAATATAGTAAATACCTCTCCTATCCCTTATTCTATCTAATTAAGCTCTATTAAGGCTATCTCCTATCTATAAGGGTTTATATATAGGGTTTCTAAATAGCTAAGAAAGGCCTTTAGGTTATAGTTACTAAGATAGCTTACTTTAAAGTATATAGCTATATAAGCCTAGACCTTAGGTAATAGGTTCTAGTAAATAAATATCTATTAATCCTTTTAGGTTCTAATAAAGTCCTTATTTACCTCTAGTTTATATTATATTAGGAACTTCTAGGTAGTAAATATAATCTTATTACTATTATATAGGTTACCTATTAGGATTAGTTTTTATTAGATTTATAATATTAAGGATAGTAGGCCTAGGCCTAAGGGTAGTATAGTAAAGTCTAGGTTAGGGACTATTAGCTTTATAGGAGTATTTAATAAGAAAGCTAGTTAAGTTACTAGCTCTAGGTTTATATATATATATTATTATAAGTTCTTAATTACTCTTACTTACTATTCTAGTATAAGTTAAAGTATTTTAAACTAGGTATTATAAGCCTCTAGTAGTAATATAGCCTTAGATAGGGGGGTTATAGTCCCTAGATTAGGCTAGTATTCTATTTAAAGTATGTTTATTAGTTATATTATTATTTCCCTTTTCTATTATTTAGTAGCCTTCTTTTTTAGACTAAAGGAAGCTTCTTAATTATTAAGGACTAGCCCCTAGGTAACTATAGTAAGGTATTAGTATAATATTAAGAAGCTTAAGGAAAGAAGAAGAAAAGGGTAGGAGGCTATCCCTAGCAGTGCCCCTTATACCCCCTAGCTACCTTATATTAGCTCTCTTTTCATACCCTAGCTACCCCTATCTACCTCCCCCTTATGTGCAGTATGGCTTATGCTTAGGCAAAGCCCAAGCCCTTTACACTAGCTAAGATAAGAGTTTACCCCTAGCTAGTTATTTTCTAAGATCTCTATAACTTTATAGTATATTTTAGCACTATATAATTACCCTACCTATAGTAGAGGTACTTAGGTATTTAAGCTGTAGTCCGCACCCTCTTACAGGGTCGGATAACTTAATAGAGGTGGTCACATTGAACCCTAGCTTCGCGGTCCAACAGTTTCAGCCTGGACCACTAAAGTGTGTGGGCCCTGGGGCACTGGGACTGGGGAAGTCCGGGGCATTTTCCACCGGGTAGCACTGGTGGGGGGGGGGGACAAAGAGTGTCAGAGATGGAGGGGGAGGGGCAGCGAGCCCAAAGCGTGGCGCCGCCCCGAGACACTTGGTGTTGCAATGAGCGCTGACACCGCCAAAGGGCCGATGCCCCAAATGCCGTCGTCGGCTATTATGGGCTCCCTGGTGGCGCGGTTCGTCAAGTCCATTTCCATGCATATTACATCCGCCGTTTGTGTTTTCTGACTCATTTGCCGGCAGCATTCACCCGGCAAGAACTTGTCTTTCACGGATCTCGGATGTCGGGTGTCGGGACGACGTCGCAAACACTCTCTCAACGCGACGCCACCATCTCTGCGCCTGCACACCAAGTTCCTGAAATTGCTAGGCGTTTCCAAAGTCTCAAAATGCCCACGATTCGTCTACAGTCCGTGGACAATGGCCTGGACGGTCGCCTGGCCTTGGTGACAGGAGCAAGGTTCGTCGCGTGGAGCGCAAGAGATCCTCATCCTAGTCTAACGGGCAATTCACCGCCGTAGTGGCGGGATAGGTTCTTCCTGCGCAAAAGCACTGGCATCCGAGGGCTGCGATGTCATTCTCCATTACTCTTCCAGCAAGGTAGGTCGAAAAAAAAAATCAGTCAAAACCCACGCACAAGGTATAACTTGCCGTAGGACAAAGCGGAAACGCTTGCTACCGAGCTTCGCAACAAGTACCCCTCCCGGCTATTTGCCACTGCCAAAGCCGACCTCACGTGTCGAGAATCCACGCGAGCGCTCGTTCCTACGGTACTGAGTATGCCGGAAGTGATGGAGAAACACAAAGCGGTATCCGTGTTGGTAGCAAATGCCGGGCTAGGGCGGCGCATCCGCGATATCCACGATATTCAGGAGACGGACTGGGATGAAATGATGGAGGTCAATATCCGTAGCCAATTTGTTGTGACAAAGGCATGCGTCGAGGGTATGCGCAGTCAGGGCTGGGGGAGGGTGGTTCTCGTTGGTAGTATTGCCAGTCGAGGCAGCGGGCTCAACGGGTGTCATTATGCGGCTTCGAAAGGAGCTCTATGGTAAGATGAGAGTTTGCTCAACTCGGATGGCGCAAATCACGCTCAAGCTACCGAGGCTAACCGTCGCAGTTCCATGGGGTTGAACTTGGCTACTGTGCTGGCACCGGACGGCGTCACGGTGAATATAGTACGTTCTCTGCGAAGTCACATTACCGAGCCCGCCAAGCTGACGCCTTTGTTTTGCAGGTTGCGCCGGCTATGATCGGGTCAACAGGCATGATTGCTACGCCCATCGGACGGTATGTTGCTCCTTGACCCAACCTGAAGAAATGAGCTGATTTCAAGGATTGCAGAGCCTGGGATTCGAACTGCAATATGGAGGCGTTGAAAGAATCAGACCCAGGCCTGGCGATTGCAAGCAGCGTGCCAGTCCGTCGATTGGGCGCTCCTGAGGAGGTGGCCAACGTCGTCACCATGTGAGTATTTCTGTAGCCCTGTCCCGTCCTACTTTGGAGGTTAACTCAGTGGTACAGGTTCGCGAAGACTGGATATATGACCGGACAAGAGATACTTCTAACGGGAGGATTGAAGTAGTGAGGGCAATAAGCTTCACTTTAGCACCTTGATATGCCAGCGTTATGCCACATTCGTGGTACCGTTGTAAAACCAGGAGCGGGGGGAGTTGATACTGTGATAAGGGCCTCTTGTTAAATTGCGTTTATTAAGACATTTGTATGTATCTAAGAATTGCGTTCTAATAAACCAAATTCGATCAAGGCAAACATCTACACCGTTTTACACTTTCGCCAACACCGCCTTCTGCTCGGGCACTTGTGTCAGATGCTTGCCGTCGTTTATTGCGCTCTTGACGTTGTCGATGACCAGAACCTCCATTTCTTTCTGTTTTCGCACGCTATCCGTCAGTCACAAGACTCTCAAAATGAGTAGCACTAGTTTGCATACCTGTGTGTCGATCGTAGCAGTACCGATATGTGGCAGAAGCACAGCTCCAGGATGCTTGATAAGTTTGGGGTTGATCTCGGGCTCCTTCTCGAAAACGTCCAGACCCACGCTCCACACTTTGCCAGATTCCAAGCTATCTGCTAGGGCTTCTTCATCAATGATGGCTCCTCTGGCAGTATTGACAATGATGACACCGTCTTTCATTGAGCCGAGTTCCTTCCTGCCAATGAGGCCCTTGGTAGCCGGCCCCAGCGGCAAGTGGATTGAGATGACATCACTGGTCTTGAGCAGATCTTCGAAGCTGACATATTGGGGAACCTCCTGTGGTGAGAATTGCTTGTCCAGATCGGCGACGGGCTTTCGGTTGTGATATTGGAGCTTAAATCCAAGCGCTGCAGCGCGTTTGGCGGTAGCCGTTCCGATGCCGCCCATTCCGAGAACACCCAGCGTCAAGTGGTGAGGATCGCGACCTAGAGGGCTGGCGCCTCGCCAATTACCCTCTCGCAGGGCTAACTGGGGAATCCATGCCCGCCTCAAGGCGCCTAGGATCAAAAAGATTGCAGTGTTGGCTGTGGCAGCATCCACAGCCGTAGGAGTGTTGGACACTGAGATTTCTGCACGAGACGATTGTCAGTAGTTGGTCCCCGTCACCGATTGATTTGCGAGGTGGGCTCATACTCCTGTCCGTGCAAGCTTGGACGTCGACCTGGTCATAACCCGCGCCGTTGTGGGAAATGAACTTCACTGACGCGGGGAGATGAGAAATGAGCTCGGAATCGAATCGCCCAGTTATCTAATTGGTCCAAAATCCATTAGCACACGACGGAACCTTGTCAAGGGATGAGCTTACATTGACAGAGTCGTATGTTCTCGAGATGGCAACAATGCTGTTGTATTTGCCGTTGTCGCAGTCGCGCAAAAACTCGTCTCTGCTTCCAGACGTCACTTGCTAGAAGTTTGGTTTGACTGTCAGTTCTCGAGGCTCTTATGTGACACATATTGCGATTCACGGGTGCATCTAACCGTAACATTGGCGATATCGGAGAGCTTGTTGAACTCGGCATGTGCGTGATGAATGACACCAAGCATCAAAACGCCAGGTTTTGTTGTGGAACTCATTTTGCAGCGTGATTGGTAATTGAATATCTTCAGCTTTGAATAGGCGTATAGATATGCTCACTTTCTGCGTGATGATGAAAAAGAATCAAGACCAGGAACGAAAGATGACAGGTAAGTAGAAGAAGAGAACAAGAACGTCAGTGCAATGGCGATAGTTCGGTTGTCAAGCGTGGGGTGGGGGAGGGGGGGTGGCAATGTGGGGGGCGGGCGTCAAGCTGTTTGGTGTTTGGCGCACGGATGTATGTATGTATTTGCCGATTGGCCCCAGTGCGCGCGGCTATTGATATTCACCCCACCACGGATAGTTTTGCCGGTTTTCCCGCAAAAACTGGAACATCATGTCACGGCATTTGACGCAACTCAGAGACTGCTCGCCCGTGGAGATCACATCCTTAAGCTGATGGAATTGCAGCCGATCTAGACGCCGACACGTAGCATGGCGCGATCCAAGGGCAAACGGGTCTCGCGCGCATGCCTATCATGTCGAATGCGCAAGACAAGATGCGACCTGTAAGCTGAGAACAACGTGTCCGCAGTGGTGACGACCCGCTGCACAAGGTTTTCCCGTCGTCGCCTACTGACGCTTATTGGATGAACAGTGACTCCGAGGGCATGTCTGGCTTGCCGCCTTGCCGCCGATGTGTTGAGCAACAGTTGGAATGCGTGCTTGCGAAGTCCAGACGTGGTGGTCGTAGGATCAAAGGCGTCCGCAATTCCGCCATTCAACCAGCGAAGCGCGACAACGAACGCGGCGCAAACTCGGATACCCAAGGGCCATCTAGCACTGCACATGAGGACGATGAAAGTGATGACCACAGCAGGCAATCAAGTGACTCCCGTCCCAGCCACCAACTGGGCGGGATACAAGGATGGCCATCCTCTCCAGCACATACTGGCAACTGGCGTGCGGACAGCCCCGATGGCGGATGCGCACCAGAGATGGCAGGCTCACGTACAAGTTCGGATGGATTAGAAGGGCATATTGCTTCTACAGACCTCTTGAACCCCTCGGACGCCCTTGATCTTCTTGCCCAAGTTGCTGATTTGGCTCCAGGTCCGCAGCGTAATGCGATAGCAGGTCAAGCAAGCGCCAATATCCGCCATGTTGACGGCATGCAGCAAACAGTAGGCAGACCTGCTGCGAGTTACTATCCTCCCTTGGATGATGGCATTCTGACACATTCAGAGGCAACCTATCTTCTGAAAAGGTATGTCCCAAAAGACGAACCCCATCGCCGAGCATCTCTCCCTAATCTTGTGCGTCATCAAGGTATCACGAGAAATACCATCCTTTCTTCCCAGTCGCACATAGCAAAATCTTCGGGGGCGGTTCAATTTCAGAATGGGCCGAGAAGGAACCTCATCTTCTGACAGCTATTCTCACTGTTGCTTCGAAGGACGACCCCACATGGTTCAGGGTGTACGACGCATGCTCTCGACATATCGAGAGCTTCATGTCAAACCTTATCTACGCCGGCCCAGCGTCCATTGGCTCTGTTGAGGCGCTCCTGATTCTTGCAGAGTGGGCACCACAACGGCCACAAGAGAGCTCTGCTATCGGCTGCGGTCAGGAGGATCATGGAGCCTGGATGCTTGTGGGGTTGGCTATCAGGTTAGGATATCTTCAAAGACTGGAGCAAACCGCACTTCTGCCAGATGACGGAAAACTTTCAGCAGAGATGAGTCGCAAGCGCGTTGTCTGGGCAGGTAAGCAAGGCATCATTTACAGGCGCTCCCGCCCTCCTGTCTCTCGCTCGTTGTCTCTTCCTGAACGGATATTAACGAGTTGCAGCATGCTATATGAGCGACCGACAAGTCTCTATCAGACTCGGGAAAGGCTTCTGGTCACGCGGCCCTGGGCCGGCTCTTCATCTGCGAGCCGATGACTTCCCAACGTTACAGGCACAGGAACTCGGCCCTGACAACATGGGACTGTTGTTTCAAGCTCATCTCGAACTCACACAACTCATCAGCAATGCTCACGACATATTGTACTCATCTACGAGCCACAGAAAGCAGCTCTACATCAGCGGAGAATATGTCAGATACATTGTAAGTGATACGGTTGACTCAAGAAACTCTACTCTGAATCCAGAACTGATGTCCAACTCAGGACGATTTTGCTGCCATGGTGCGCAAATGGAAGTTGACCTGGGCAAATCATAGCTGTGAGTAACACACATCGCCGCACTTACTCAAGTCATTGCGCTGATGTTCGTACCAACGCAGTCACACCACCAGTGAAGGCGTCGCTGGTCCTGTCTTTCGAGTTCTTGCGGCTCTATATCAATGCTTTTGCTTTCCAAGCCAACCTGAATCGTGCAGCCGCTCGCAATCCCCAGGAAGAATCAGAGAAGGCGAGCGGCCCATTGTTCTCCAATGTCGCTGGGAAACCAGACGCACGCTTCATCTACGAATCCATTGACGCTGCAAACTCGCTGCTCAGCATTTTGAACAGTTTCATAGACCCAGTGGCTGGCCTCAAATGCATGCCTCTCAAGTACTGTCTCTATGTGATCTACGCGGCAGTATTCCTTTTCAAGGTGAGCTACTCGGAAACCACGCGACCTCTGCAACATGTTATAGACTAACATCGCTGGAAAGGCCCGACTGGCAGGAGCAATCAGCAGTGAAGGGGATCGCGGCGTCCAGCGGGCTATCCACGGGACCATCATGCAACTACAGAAGACATCAAATAATTCGCATAGCCTCGAGAGGCGGTACGCCATGTCACTTCGACTCCTCTGGAGGAAATCGACGACGAAGCAAACAAGCAAGAGCTCGGCACGCAGTGACCCAGTGACAGAGCAGCCGGAGCCCACGGTTGATCAAGTCGAGCGACAGGAACGGGCCACGCCGCCGTCGTCAGCGACGACTAACAAGCCTCCCGCGGACATGGATCCGTTGAGTGGGTTTTCATGGCGGGACTTGGATTCTTTGGGCCAATTCATAGCGCACAATACATCGATGAGCATGACGGATGGAATGATGGGGGCCACGAATTTCGACTGGGAACACAGCTCTGGAGGGCTAGATGATTTGGCCATGAGACCCCAATTCGACACCATGTGGGCGGGACATGACATTATTTTTTGAAATGGGGTTTGGGCTACTTTGCGTATACTTTTTATGTACATGGGGTGTAAAAAAATCAGGCAATACATCGAGGCAAAAGAGACAGGGTTGTACGAATAGGAAATGAATGCTCTCAGACTTTTGCACAGGGTGCTCTGTTGACGAAGGAAGCTAAGTAAACGTGGCGACGATGTCTCAATAGAAAAGTTGGATATATGTCATTAGAAGCCAGTCTCAGCAACAACCCAGCGGGGCCACAGCTCCGTCACTCCGGGTAGTCTAGTTGGTTTATGGCGTCTGACTGTAATGGATCCACAGCTCGATCAGAATGTCGCGTGTTCGAATCACGCCCTGGAGACTCTTTTTTGGATTGTTCTTCAACGATAATTTTCTTCCCCTCTTTCTTTTCTTCCTTTTTACCAAAATTGGGAAGGAAGGAAATATGCATATGAATTAATCGCTTCACTTTTTCTCGTCTTGGCCTAGCCAATCAATTATTGCTGTCTCTCACCCAGCTGCGAGGTTCAAGGCATTGGAGTTTTTCCAATTTTTATTCTGTCGCCTTCTCTTCCAGCCATCATTTTCTTACCCGTTGAAGCGCGCGCACGTTGCCCTCGGCTGATTAATTCCGGGTCGCCGCAGTGGCAGCCTCTACCGCAGCAGATTTTGTGAGGATTCATTCGTTGTTGGCCGTCTCTCTCTCACGATCTCGGCAATCACGATGCGCGGAGAATACATGTATTCGCAGTGGACTCCCATCTACCTTGGGAAGGTCACAGCACGGCACGAACAGCGATGGATACGAATGCTTTGATTTAGGACAATCTCAACTTGGCATAGGGCATTAAAACAGGATATTTCCTCTTTGAATTCCTCATTAGTCCCAGGTAACCTTCATGCTCGTGGGGAACGGCCACGTCTCGCTCCACGTCTCGTTCATGTAGCCTCCACCAGGTGCCTTCTTCAGCTCACCCAGCGACCCGGGTACTCTCTTGAGGCCTTGCTTTTTGAACAGGGCGCGGAAGAGCTCTACCAAGGCCACTTCGCTGATCTCTTTTTCCAAGGACCCGTCGGGGCCCTCGCTAAAGTGGATGTATGAATCAATTGGTCGCCGAGGGTTGACTTTGCTGGCTTCGGGGAAGTGAGCCTCCTCGTGGGCTGCCGCACCGGATGAGAGGGAGAGACGATCGCCAGATTGGACATGGACTTGGCGTCCGTCCGACTCGGTGATGACATCCGACTCTGAGGCGTGGCGGAAGAGGTTGAAAGCACCGGCAAGCCTGACACCTTCCATGGCATACCCAAGTAGGAGTGTATCGTTGGCGTCATTCGGTCCGGCGACAGCGAGGCGCTGAACCTCAGGCAGGTATTGCTGGCCTTCTTCGGAGAGATACCAATCCACAGCTTGGGCGAACTATATTTATTCCCTCAAAACTCAGTATTATGTATCTCACTGGAAGCAAGCAGAATCACGGATTATCAAAGGATTCATACCAAATGTCCTTGGTTAGGCACTAGACCAGCAGCGGTGGGGAGAATCTGTCCCCAAGTAATATCGTGGGTACCAAGGCCAGTCTTCGACAGCGACTTGACGAGATCAACACCGTATTGAGAGAGCGGATCACGCTTGGCGGCGGCTCCAACATAAAGACCTCGCATACCCAGTGTCTTTGCTAGCTTGACGTTCGTCTCAATAATGCCGGCCAGTCGCTCCGTCAGCTCTTTGGCCTGTTGGTGGAGAGGGAACGACTTGACTGGATCTATATCCAAAAAGATGCAGACAAAGATGACAGAAAGCGTCCGGTGCAGCTCATGTTCCGAGACGACTCCCTTTGGATTCTCAGTAGACTTGAGAGGCAGATTGAAGAGTCTCGCGACAAAGTGGGTCGGTGCAAGATTTCCAACATCGCGTACAATGTCGACTTGGCTTTTCCCGGCAACCTTGAACGATTTCTCGTCCAGCAGTCTCTCCGCAATTCTTGCATAAAAGCTCTTGATGGATGCCTTCCAGCCATCCCTTCGCAGCAGGGCTTGTAAATTCGAACGTTGTTCTACATGTGCCGAGTTGCCCCCTGAGAGGAACAGCTTGCTGCCCGCTGAGCCAGTGAGGTTCTTGAAACCCTCCTCCCATGCGAGAGTGTACTTGTTGTGGTTGGATAGAATGTATTTGGCGGCGCTGTAAGACGAAACTCTTACTTCGGGAGAGGCGTACACAGGACGAGAAAAGTCGAACCTGTCTACACGCTTGAGATTGGTCAAGATCTTATGGTTCTCAGACGGGGTGACCATGGGGTAATGCGCGTACACCGAGTTATATCGAAAGTGGTTCGGGAACGCGCGGATGAAAAGTTTGTAGAAGACACAGCCATGGTTGACCTTGAGGTCATAATTCGCTTCATTGAATCCCCACTGTGTCAAGTACCCAGGGTGGTAGTCAGTTGTGTAATGCCTGTCACCACGTACCAAAGACACGGCGTCCGACAGAACTACGCGAGAAATTGTGTAGGTGGGTGCAATACCGACACCAGGAACCATCGGAGTTTTCCCCTCCTCGGCAACAATTCCAGGGTACAGCTCAACATGATCAGGGTGTTGGTAGAGGTTGCGAAGGGACTCTGCGACGCCAGGATCCGAGTTGATCTCTTCGAATGTGTCATATGCCTTCAGCCCAAAGTGTTTGCGAAATTCGTTCAATCCCGCAAGGTTCCATTTGCGACCGCGAATGATGCCCAGCATCTCGACTGGTTTCATTATTCGAGGCACATTTTGGGCGCCAAAGGCACCACCGGGCTGCTCGATCGCGGTTGAAACGCAATTGACGAGGTCGTCATCATTGAAGCTGCCATCAGGCCCGCGGGTAAACCCACCAAAGGTTCTCTCAGCAGGGTCTTTGGCGATGGACATCTCGAACTTCTTCACTGCTCCAATCAGGACCCCGAGATTCATATCGCCATGATTTTCCCCGAGAAGCTGCTTGTAAAAGTTCTGAATCCATTCGTCATCCATTTCAGAGATGCAAGAGTGCCAGCGATAGCACAAATTGAACTCTGCAGAGACGACGTTGCCTACACCACTCTCAGAACCTTTGGTCGTGCCTTTGGCTACGCCCATCTCTTGACGGGGGTCCAGGGTCCACTCTGTGTCAACCTGATTGAGGTTAATGATGTTGCGCACATAGTCCACAAGGGTAATATTGATGTATAGCCCCGAGGTGACAAGACGAGCAGTCTGGAACAAGTCTTCGTCGAGCTTTTCCCAAGCAGCCTCGAGAGCCTCGCCTCCCAGGCTTGGGTGTGGTTTTGCAAAGCGATTGCTCTCGTTGATGGCAGCCAAATTTGTTGCTACACGATTGTGGAAACGGTTGAACATGACGAGAAGAACACAGACGCCAGGAGGGTTTCCGACGAGACGCTTATCGGCGAACGCATCAGGCTTGAGCTTGCCGTCTTTGAATGTTCGAATCGAGTCCCTTGATTCTCTACTGTTCCCGTAGAGAGGTGAGAGATCAAGGTATGATGAGGAATCGTTCTGATTTGGGTCCTTCGAGTTTGTCCAGAACAGGTCTATGGAGGAAGGAGGTTGTGAGCAATGGTGGAATGAAAAGATAGACGAAGCTTCCGTTCTTACCATGAATGACAATAGTAGCCCAGTACCACAAGATGCTGGACACATTATTTGGGTTCTTCTTGAACACATCCCTAGCCATGACAGCTTCGTAAATCGCCTCAGGGTCTGGCAGCGCCCCCATGTTGGCTGGCCCAGGCTTGACGGAGCGTGAGTATGGCGTACCAGCGGCACCAAGCTTCGGCATTAATGGATTCTAGACGTTGTGAGCTTTCCCCACCGTTTGGATTGGATGCAGGCTTTTGGCCGCCTTTTGAGGAATCTTACATTGTTGGAGCCGTCAGGTTGGCGGTACTTGAACGCATCCCCCATGTAAAGCAAAGGGGGGTGATCCAACGAATTCCACAGCCCATCAATGAAAGTATTAGTGAGGGCTTCTTGTCTCTTTGATTTGTTAGGCATCGTCGCGACCAATTGAATGGTGCGCTCCATGATCATTGTTTTGTCATCTTGCAGAGTCTCGCGCTTGAGCTTGGCGGTGATGATATCCTTTAGTGTTTTCAAGTCTAAACAATGCTTAGCACTCCCAAGGCAGTTACTCGGCACAGAAATTAAAAAGGAGGGACTTGCCTCCCCAACCAAACGACCTGAGATCCTCTATGAGGCCTGGCCGTTTCAGAATCGGTCTATACGTTCCATCTCCCCTCTCGACAGGAAGCGGCCGCTTAGACGCCGTGCGCAACTGCATCAACGAGCCTATGGAGAAAGGCTCCTTCTTCTTGTGAGACTTGTGGTCTGACTGCTGTCGCGCGACTTGATATGAAGCTTCTTTGTGTTGATCATGATTGCTGTTGGATCTGTGGCCGTTGGCGTGTGTGCCATTGGCATGCGCACTGTTTTGCGCGCCATTGGCGACATGCTCACCATTGATTTCCCCATCAGGAGACATGATTGATTGTTACTCTGGCTGACAACTATGATTCAGTGGAGCACAGAAACCTTCCTGTGCATTTTCTGAGCCCTGGCTTTCCTTATATATGAATTCGAACGAAGCCCAGTCACACACGCCGACAGTAAATTGGACCACACCAGACTGAGACAATCAGGTCGTTTATTTGCGGCAATATTTTCCTTGGGGGGGTTGGGGGTTGGGGGTTGCTCAAGGCTGGCCGGCTGCGTACAACTACATATTACTGGGAGCCAGCGTGATTGTAGCATCGCCCATTGTCATTACTCATGGCCCATGACTCCATGAGCATATCCATACCGGGTCTTGATTCTTCACCTCTTGAAGGGAAAGGAAATATTGACGTTGGAGAGGGGGTTGTGTACGGTGCCATTGAGCGGCGCTGCACGATCCCCAGCCCGTAAATCGAGAGAAATGCCGAGCTCAAGCAGTGGCTTGCAGATATCGACTGGCATAGATTATTAGGTTCCAAGTTCAGCACACAAATTTGACTCTCGACAGACCGTCCAATGTCCTTTTTGGCCAACCAGGCGGCCCATCGTTGCGCGGCACCGGAAGTGAACCCCGGCCGGGTAATACTGTACATATGTACGACGACGCTCGTGTGGCGTGTCGTGAATGGCCAACAATCTGGGATCGTGCAGACCGGCTGGACCCAGGTAGTATTCCGTACGGAGAAGAAAATCATACATGTCTCACGAAGGCTGGCCGATCGGAGCAACTCTGGCTCATCTGCTATCGAATCTCTCAGACAATCGATGAGTATTTCTTGATCGCCCCAGCCATTGAACGTGGACAGTTTTCGGCCAACTTGACGATGTTTGGCCAGAATTGACCATCTAAAACCAAACGGGGAGTCCTGCCCTTCCTCTAGTTCCTTCACAAGAAGTGACACATCAGATGGTAACTGACAATCACAGCCGTAAATCGGACCCGCCGAACATGCCGATTTGCATATATTGGTTTGCTGCGTGGCGCTTTTTCGGCTCTTTCGGCTCACTGCAAGCGAAGTTACAAGCAATCAATTGACAAAGATATCGACGTCGAGGCCGTGCGGGGGCTTGGGCTCGTCTCAGCTCCACAGTCTACAATAGTGACCACGCCAGTCACACAATGCCACAATGCCACCTTGAGCGAATTATTTCTTGTTTACCTGCTGTTTTTCTCTTCACATCGTGTAATTTTGTTCTTCAGCATCAGTTGGGTTTTTCGCTGTTTCTTTGCGGGACGGATGGGAACGATGCAACCCAGTGTGCTGTTGTGAGGCTTTAAATCACTCGCGAGAGAATTCTGAGAATTCTTTGGCCGTGCTACACCTGAAAAATGCTTTTGTAACACAAGAGGCGCCTGTTTCGAGGATGGACGGAAATCAAATATCATGTGGTTTAGTACTTGCTTATTTGTCCCCCCTTCATAGTGTTGTTTAATATAATCAGCTCTTGGTAGTGATGGTGTTTGATCCAAGAATTCGAATCTATTGATCCGCATGCCTTAGCAGCAATATTTTCCGTTCTCGCCTGGCCATTGTATATACGTTCCTTGGGGTTTGTTGCTTCGACAGGAAATAAGGAGTGTGCATGCGAGATGAAATTCCATGTTGCCAGTCATGTTCAGCCTCTCTTCCGAAGCAAAGTTTCGCACGTTCAAGTGTACGTGTATGATCACAATTGCCAAATCCATGGCTCACGGCGAGGCCACATACTCGATAAGTGTGCAGCGACGACGAGATCATTGAGCTCGTAGGTCTTTTACATCGAACGGCATCTTGTCGTTCTCGTATACGTGTCCGTTTGGATGCTCGGTTACCCGATACAGGTTGCCGATATCATGTTGGTGAAAAGTGTCCGACTTTCTGCAGTCCAGAATATGATCAAGGCCAGGTGGATGTGTTAGGCGGAAGATTCCGTATCTGATGGCAACGGTTAGCCCTGAGACTAGTTCCAATGGACAAGCATTACTTACGAGGGAGTAAACTTAGGTGCGCAAACGATAGCAATACTCTCGGGCATCATGACCTGGTATCCGGCGTGGGTATGCAAGTCCCGAGAACTCATGAAACAGGTTTGAGTAGGATGGGTGTGAATCCATCCAAGGACCATCAGGTCTTCTCCCGCGCAGAAATCGAATATTGCGCTCTCGTTTTCCGTTTCGCAGGTATCAGAAGTGCATTTCTGGTCAGGAATGAGCAAGCATCGCACGAACAGGGCGTTGTTGACTGGTGTGCCGCATAGAATGCCACACATTTCTAGACCCTTTCTGGTGTTCTGGGAGGCGATGTCTAAGAAAGTAGCTCGAAGCTTTTTCGGTAGGAAAATTGAGCGAATAGGGTCCCCGTTCTCGAGGTATGCGCCCGGCTTAAACGCCAGTCTCTCTTTTCTGGGTACAGATGGCGTCTCGAGGGGTCCTTTGGGGGGCACTGGGGGCTGGGTTTGTCCGTCAAAGTAAGATGAATATGAGTTTGGTCTCGATTCGAGCGTCGGTAATTTGTGTGGTATGGGGGGGGGTGCATCGCTGGGAGGAGGCGGGGGGTCATGACTGTATTCTTTTGGCGGTCGATGAGGCGGAGGCAAAGCGGGTTGAGCTGATCGGTCTGGCACGGTTTGGTCGAACTGCACAGGCTGAGATTTTGATATTGATGGATACATGCACGGTTTTGTAACACCTTCGCCCGCCGGTGCCAATGCTGTCTCATAATTGTCTTTTTCGAACTGATCTCGTTGTGAAGCATCAATGGCCTTTCTAGCCGCTTCCATCTGGCTTTGAAGGTCTACATCGAGTCTCTGTCCGTTATTGAAGCGCGGCGACAGGATCGTAGCACCGTAGACCTTGGCATGCCTATGCGCTTGTCTTGCAGTATCTCTTCGCGCCAGCTCCTTCTGTGCCAGTTCCACGGCCAGTTCTTGGTGCTCGGAGGCATCTAGAACAGTGGCATTACCACTAAGACTCGGGTCTTGGGCGGCAAAATCGCTGTAACTTGAAGGGGGTTTCGCTCGAGTCGTTTTCGATATCTTCAGTTCCGCGGGAGCCATACGTTCCCACTCTTCATACTGATCACGAATAATAGGTTTAATCTTTTCCAAATCGGCCAGAACAGTATTCATGCGCTTCGAGAGCTCCTGAACAGCCAAGCGGCTTTCAGGTGCTTTGTACTGAGGATGTTGGCGAAGCTTGTCCAAAACAAGCACCGAATGTCTGTACAGCATCATGTATGCTCGGCCATAAGCGCCATCCGATAACGCAAAAGCAGCCTGTGGAGATACTGTTAGCAACTCGATTCAAAAATGGACATAGAACTGGATGAGCATAGCTGAACTGACTCACCTCTTGATACAGAGTCTCTGCAGCTCTAGTCCAGTGTTTGAAGGGAATGTTGATATTGAAATTGAAGTTTTCAGCTTGTGATACCAGCTCCTTCACACTCTGCGGGCGCGATGGCCGCGTGATTACTTTGGCGTCCATGCTGAACGGGGCTCCGCGGACTCGGGCTAGTTATGTCACGATTCTACCTGGTGGCTAGCAGGCCTCGGTTCTTGATATTTCAGGTTGTATCGAGTTCATATTGGTCTGGTCAATCGAAGGCATCGATAGAAGGTGCGCTTTGTCGAAGCGGGATGCAGTGTCTGAGGTTGAAGTGACCTGGGCTGACTGGCAGACGGGGAAGCAGTTTGAGAGATGGTGGGGCAAGTTTCAGGGTCGCCGCTTCGGGAGCTGTGACGCAGCGTGCCAGCAAGGTACACCCACACTACCTACGTACATCATCCAACAAGCCCGCCAACCAACACTGCAGGATTATTAGAGTTGGAAAGGGTCAGGCATCAAAGTTATTCCCCGAATCGCGATTCACACCGATCCGTAGTCAGGTTGCAACGTTTGCCATGATATGTAAATTTGAGTCCCGTCCCGGGGGCGACCCCGACTTTCCATTCATAATCTACTATGAGTCTAGTCTGTCGATTGCGGTGACTGTCCGCCAGCAGAAGCTTGAGCAGAAGCTTGTAGTTGGAGGATTTCCGTCTTCTTCTTTTCCAGCTTGTCCTGTGTCTCGTTAATTTGTCCCTCTAATCTCGTGCTGCCATACACCATGTTAGCTCTCAAAGTCTTGGTACCAAAAGTCACCAGTGGTGGTGGCGCCTACACTTCTCCTTGGATGAAGTCAAGTCGTCCCTTGACGGTGCCCTCCGCTTCCACCTTGTCTTGTTTCAACAATACTGGTCCCATAAGCTTGTAAATGGTCTCATCATCCCCCAGCTTTTCGAACTCCTGTTCAAAGTGTCAGTTCTCAGGTCATGTGACGGCTGATATGACTTCACTAACCTTGAAGACTCCAGCGTTCTCTTGTTGTTGGCTCTGTAATTTTTGCCGTGAATTCACTGTATCTTGAAGCTCTGTTTGGGTTGCATTAGTTGTGTCCTCCTAGGAGCTGGACTTGCCTGGCCCTAGAATCTCAGAGGCGGTCCTACCTTGTTGTAGTTTCTGATAATCCTCAGACATGGCTTGGAGCTTGGCTTGGAGTTCGGCCATGGTTGCGCCGGGTGAAAAGGGGCTGAAAGCGAAGTGTATCGGCACCTGTGAATGGATCGTCACTGTCCAGCCAGTGTCTGTCAGTGTCTGTTTGATACGTGGCCCAGCTGTGTAATGGTGATTGATATATGGCCCTGGCTGGTGTTCACTGTTGACCGAAGCTCAAGCCTGGTGCTTTTTTTGCCCCACCGTCGCAGAACAAAGAGGTAGCAACATCAAATTGATATCGATAAGCAGCGCAGCGCGTGCATATATGTATGTGTAAGGGGTCTGAAGGGGCAATACTTTTTGGTTGGGTGTTACCCCGCCAATCTGCAGACAGGTGCAGTCCAACCAAGTCTGACGTGACCCTTGCCTTCCACTCAGCTCGCAGTACGCCGGGCAGACGTCAACGGCTTCCATCACATCTCGCCTTCACTTTCGCGTCTCGCCGGTGCTGTTTCTTTCTCGTCGACTTTTCACCTCTTGGCCGAGAAGCGCGTCTATCTGCGTCCGCCCTTGTGTTGTTATATTGGTCACATCTCGCGCCTCATTGACCACAACCATTGTCCCGCTGCCCCCGAGTTTCTCCAACCACGTACCATAGAGGGCGTCACAATGTCGACAAATTTTCGCGACCGGGCCATCGCCGAGGTCCAGAAGGCTATTGCCGCCGACCATGCCAAGGAATACCAGAAGGCCTTCGATCTGTACATGTCAAGCATGGAGCTCTGGGTCAAAGCCCTCAAGTGGGAGAAGAACAAGGCTCTAAAAGCAACCATGCAAGAGAAGATGGCAACGTATCTCGACCGCGCCGAGAAGCTCAAACAATTTCTGCAATCCGAGGCAGACACCAACGCTAATGGGGGAAAGGCTCTTATGGGGGCAAACGGCGCCAGCACGGGCAAAAGCAAGGGAGCACCTGAAGACGATGAAAGCAAAAAGCTGCGGAATGCTTTGTCAGGTGCTATCCTGCAAGAAAGACCAAACGTTCGGTGGGAGGACATCGCCGGCCTGGAGGGCGCAAAAGAAACCCTGAAGGAGGCTGTGGTGCTACCAATCAAGTTCCCTACCTTGTTTCAGGGGAAAAGACAGGCGTGGAAGGGCATTTTGTTGTACGGCCCCCCTGGTACCGGAAAGAGTTATCTCGCCAAGGCTGTGGCCACAGAAGCCAACAGTACATTCTTCAGCATCAGCAGTTCTGATTTGGTAAGCAAGTGGATGGGTGAAAGTGAAAGGTAAGTGTCTTGTACACCTCATCATCCAGGACAAATTACATCTCAGACTAAGTAACCCTGCTATGCAGACTTGTGAAAGCTCTATTTTCTATGGCGAGAGAAAACAAGCCATCAGTCATCTTCATTGACGAGATTGACGCCCTCTGTGGTCCTCGCGGCGAAGGCGAATCTGAAGCTTCCAGACGTATCAAGACTGAGATCCTCGTTCAGATGGACGGTGTCGGAAATGACAGCAAAGGCATTCTTGTTCTGGGAGCCACCAATATCCCTTGGCAACTTGATGCAGCCATCCGTCGCCGGTTTCAAAGACGTGTCCATATTGGACTCCCTGACCCTAACGGCCGAGCAAGAATGTTCAAGCTGGCCATTGGCGATACCGATACGGGATTGCAGGCTAGCGATTATAACACCCTTGCCAATATGTCGGATGGGTTTTCGGGAAGTGACATTGCTAATGTGGTCCAGCATGCCCTCATGCGTCCTGTTCGCAAGATTTTGCAGGCAACTCACTTTAAGGCTGTATGTTCTAAACCAGGCGACACGGTTGGGTGCGACATATGCTGACACAAAAGCTAGGTGATGAAAGACGGCAAGAGGATGCTGACGCCTTGTTCCCCCGGAGACCCCGAGAAAATCGAAATGACGTACGACGGCGTCACTTCTGATGAATTACTAGCGCCTGATGTCAATTTGAAGGACTTTGAGATGGCCCTTGCAGACTCGCATCCTACAGTGTCCAAGGACGACATTGAGAAGCAAATCGACTGGACCAATGAGTTTGGCAGCGAAGGTGCTTGATGGCATTGAGTTCCAGCTTGGTGGGATACAGATATACATACAGCATGACGGCGTCCTCTGGAGTTTATATGGGCATTTGGCAAGCTACCAGTTTTATCTTGTCTTTTGGAGTTGGCGTGGCTGCGTACCGAAAAAGGGTCGATGGCCGATTTGCTCGCTGGCGTTGATTGCAAGTCTTCACTATTGCAGTCCATCTTCATGATGACTGTGCGACTCTGTAGTGGCGAACTGTTGTGACTTGTGGCACCGCCATTCAAGGCGCGTTGCCAATGAATGGTACGCGCGGTCTCTGTGCAATCAACCCTCGGGTACCATTCTTTGGCGTGCTTTTTAGCTCGAGCGATATATAGAAATGTGTCCGAATTTACAACGGGAGCAATGAAACTCAATCTCCAGCCATTCATTGCTATTATCAAACGGCTCTGATGAAGAGGTGCTGGTGAATGAATGAATTGTTGGCCCACGGTTGAACTTGCAGGGCATCGGCTGGTATCCACCGAATTTGGCCATTTTGGGAAAGCTGCGACAAAGCGTCGGCCAGCGTCGGCCAGCTTCAACAAGTTCCTGCATCTCCTCCGCACTCCGTTCCACACATCGACAAGAAAAAAAAGGCGATCGCGAGTAGTCCATGCAGCCCAAAGCCGCCCCATTGCTGGCCCGACTTCACCATGGCCACATTTGCATTGCAAAAGTGGCTGTCACGTCCATCCCACCTCATGCGCGCGGCAAGGTGACGAGCACCAAATCAAAGGCGTCGTCCATGCTCGCTGTGACTAGCGACATTGCGCGAAAGCTCGACAAGACGGGTGTATGGAGACGGACAGCAGGGCGCAAAAATGCCAATGCCATTCGCGCAATCGAGCCACGCAGGGTCAACATAGTCAGCGATGGCCTCTGCGGTACGTACCACAACGTACCACAATCCTTTTTTTTTTTTTTCGGTTCGCGTCGTCGCGTCATCGTGTCGTCGCACCGTCGCTGCCGTCCTCGAGCTGATTCCGAAAACAACCCACAGACGACATCATCAACTATATTGGCCCGTCGATGGAGCGACACCGAGGATGCGACCTCGTTGACCTGAACCCCGGAGCAGGGGTCTGGAGCCGCAAGCTCCATGACCATCTTCAGCCCCGCAAACATGTCATGATGGACCTCGATGCCGAGCTTTACAGCCCCTTCCTGGCCGATCTTTTGGCCAAGGAGAATGTCGAACTTGTGCCAAAGTCGGGGCTTGTGTGGAAGGACCTCCTCGAGATGATTGGCACGCATTTATCAGAGCAGCACGAGGTCTCCCGCGACACTGCCCCGAGTCGCAACGACACGCTGCTCGTCACGGCAAATCTGTCCATGTACCCGAAGAAGTCGTTCCAGGGATTCGACAGCATAAGCTCCATGGTTCTCTACCAGCTCACGTCGAGCATCCGCACGTCGACACTCTTCCAACGGTACGGCCTGGTCCGCATGCTCATATGGGTGAATGATGAAGACAAGCGACGGCTGCTGCCCCGATCGATCAACCGCCGCAAGAAGAGCGCCTTTGAGGCAGAGCTGTCGAGTGAGTGGATCCACGAGGTTGCCGGGTTGGACGCAGAGGTGGAAGACCGCAACGCGCTCCGGGACGAGTGGATCAACATCGAGTCGGCGAGTCGCACGATGAGGCGGATGGAGGCGGCTGGCCTTGAGATGCCCAAGGGCCGCGAACCACTGGCTCACTCGAAGCTGCTGCGGTTGGAACCCGAGCTGCTGTCGGGTCAGAAGCTGGCGGGTGTTCGACCGCCCACGCTGGCTCGGCCGTTCAAGCAAGAGCTCGAAGAACTGCAGCAGGAACTATCTGGCTTCGAAGAACCGACCAGGAGGCTCAAGGCTCTGCGGCAGCGGGAGAGATATGACCATGAAGATGCCGTCTTGTACCTGGAGCTCCTGCAACAGCGAGATGCCATCATGGCGCTGGCGCTCTCCGCACCCGCCGAGTTCGAGAGAGCCAACGCGGCCTGGAACGACCGCATCGACAACCTCAAGAAGAACACGCGCAACGAGTTCAACGGCATCAAAGACAGCTACCATCTCTTCTGCCAGTCGCCGCCCGCCTTGCTCTGGGACAGACGAGACTACGAACCCCTGTCGGCAAAGGGGGACGAGTTCTTCCCCAACGCGCCCACGGCACTGCTCGACATCCAGCCAAAGGCCATGCATGCGCTCTTCCGACAGCACGGGCCAAACAGCTCCCGCGCAGGCGACATGTCCGACGTCATGCTGCGGTACTGGTTCCACCATACCCTGCTTCCCATTCACAAGGCGATGGAAGGCCTCTGGGGAGGATTCGGGGACTTGATCACCGAGTGTCCGAGCGTGAGGGCCGCCAGCAGAGGGGGCACGCCCATGACGGGCAACGGCGCGCTGACGGCCCGGGCCGTGAACGAAGAGCAGTGGGCAGAGATTCTGCAAGCGTGGATGGACTGGCCTTTTCGGCCGAGCTACACGCAGATGCTGGGCAGGCTGGTCGAGGACGTGGAGGGGGACGTGGATGAGGAAGATACAAAGTCTGGCGCGACAGGGTTGGACTTTTAGACTCGCAAGATGCTGTACGATAACATGCCTTGATTCACACAGACATGGACATAGACTGTATGTGACTCCCCAAGACGTCAGCGCCAGGGTCTCTGGGAGAGTCCCTGGGCAGGTACTAAATACTACTTATTCAAATAGGTTTATTTATAAATCCTAGAGAGATTATATCAAGTTTATTATAAGTTGAATAGTTAATATAGGATGGAAACTGTTTGGGAACAAGTCAACTCTAGCTCACTCGGGGTGTGTTCAGCCTGAGAAGGAGAGGCACAAGCTGTTTTGGGGCTCAATTGAGGAATAAACGAGCGGCCAACCATTGTTGTTGCGAGCAGGGCTGCGTGGTGGGTTCAAGAGCAAAGGGCGAGAATAAAAGAATTGAGGTATCATTGGAGAATGAATGAAAGGGAGCAAAAAGTAGAATAATATGAGAGAGGCCCTGGATCGTACTAACGCACTGTCAGAGCCCTCCCTCCCGTCCCAGAGCAACTCCCATGCGTGATATCTGTTCAATAAAAAAGCAATGGAGCAATCTCCCCGTAAAACGCCAGTTCGCTCGAGGGCTCTTACCCCGGCAAGGTTGTACAAGTAACGCACCACAATGTTTGCTTGCCCAGACCATAAAAATGTATATCCCCCCCCTATCATAGGTCCATTTCATCTTGTTACACGTTGTCTCAACAGTTGATTCCATCTACACGCTATCGAATCAACTCTTACCACCACCAATTCCAAGCGTTTTCAAGCGAAGGGTTCTTCAGAACATCGTCAACCCAGCCCATACTGTCTCGACTGTCGTCCATGACGCGAGCATATTCTAATAGTAGGCGAAGGACATATATTGACATGTCTTCTTTGCGAAGAACCTTTTCGGCCCATTCTTTACCCTCCATGGCAATCTTCTCCGCCGTCTTGTCGTGGGCGTTGCGGCCCTGGTATCCGATGAAGTATTCCATAATACCGAAATAGTCGAGGAATCGGCTGTCCATGGGCACGAAGTGTTTCCAGGGGATTAGACGAGAGTCGTGCCACTCCCGGAAGATGGTGGCCTTGATGGGGAGTGATGTAGATCGCAGGAATCCAAGATATCGGCCAGAAAAGGAGTTACCGTCGATGTCAGGAACGAACTTGTTGTCGTACTGTTGGGCCATTTTGATGCCCTCGGTGGTTTCAAAATAGAAATCGGTGTAATTGCACCTGCCGTCCTGTGGAGGGGTGCACATGAGATCGACGAAGCTAACGTCGGCAAACCCATCCACCCATTGACCAAGCTTGTTCTCCTTTTGAGCCTGGAGACCATATTCTGCTCCGGGCAAGACAAAGTTTTCGGGTTTAGCTTCACCAGATTCGGCGGCGCTGATTTTGGTTCCGTTGTTCAGGGATACGAACCGGTGGCGCTGGAAACCACGCCAGTTGTTAGGAAAATTCTTGCCGCCGGTCGCAACACCGCGCCAGATGACCTTGTCATCTTTTTCCTGCCACTGAATACCATGGTCGTTGCCTCCACCGAAACGCTCTTCCTCGTTCCAGTACATCGGCGCGGGTAGGAGGATTTCATTGTTCACCGTCAATTTGGAGCCGCCGAACATGGGAAAGAAGGTCTTGGTTGACTTGGTGGATAAGGGATGGATCAGAATGCCCTCAAGGCCCTGCAGATCAGGTTGGTGGCAGATCTGAACTGACATGGTGTAGTTGGAGACATAGCCTTTGTGGACATGAGGCTTGGCGTACTCGCTGGTGATGTTGGGAGGGTCAGCGAACGATGTCTGGAGTTCGGTCGTTCTTGCAAGACTGTCTGGGGAACAGCCACGGCGAGCAATCTTCCAGAAGAATTCTGTGAGCCGTTGTCAGCGTGTTTGTCATGGCAGTAGTACCCAGTTGCAACATGGGAAGAACAAAGGCAATATATTTGTAGGAAAGGCTGAACATACCGTCTTTCTCCCATTCTTTCTTTGAGACATCGCCAGCCAGGATTCCCGTCCTTGGCGCAGGCCACCGTTGGAACTCGTTCTTCATTGACTTGGCTTTGTGTAGCTTGACAGTCTTGGAAGCATTCTTCATGTACCTGTTCATCTCCTCCCATGGCACAACTAATCGAGGCTCATCCATCGCATTCAATGCAATATCCATGTCTGGAAGCAGGTGTTCGATAGTTTTGGTCATGTTGAGCCACACCTTGGTCCAAAACCAATCACTCCCCGCCTTGGCAACACCATCACGAACATTGATTGTCATTTCAAACTGGCTAGCCTCGCGACGCATGGGAGCCGGATCAACTCCCCAGAAGGGCTCAAGGTCATGGTAGATTTGGTCGAAAAATCCCTCAACAACCAGAGCATTATGCGACCGCGCAAACTCAAACCACTTGTCAAAGTGAGGGGGGGGGTGTCGTCCACGTCGTTTACGATACGCCTGAGCTGCCTCTTCCACTGTATTGGATTCCCCAGAAGTGAGGCTGGCAAACGTGTGTTGCGCGTCATAGAGCAGTTTATCGATAGGGTGACGGCCGGCCGAATCCGTCGATGTTGCAGTTTTGGAGGAGTCGGGTCGTTCTGCCTTGTCCTGTTTCTTGGGGGCCGCTTGCGAGGAGTCACCAGCCGCTGGTGGCTGTTTCGGTGGACTTGACGAAACTGACTCGTCTTTTCGTGAAGAGTCGACGGGAAAAGATTCTTGGTTATGCTTAGAGATGGGGCGGCTTAACGACGGGTCGACTCGAATGATGGTGTCGGAATTGTGGTGGAACAGCCAAAAGGCCGTCAAGAGAATGAAGACCAGAATCCCATATCGCAAGAAGCCTGATGGTCGACGAGGGAACGGTCCTGGGCCTAAAATTTTTGCCATTTTTTCTTGAGATGCCCACGCCGGGCAGGCGAAAGGGCGTTTCGGGAGAGAAGAGTGTGGGTTGTTCAGTCAATCGGTTTCTCGTACTTGCCGAGGATGGCAAGAACCACCGCTGGGGGTTTGGCGCCGATCACCCCGACCGTTGTATCGATTCTTTGTGAAGTGGCACAGGGGCTTCTTCTTTGAAACGGACGCGGGATCTGACGGGAAGCGACTTCGCGGCCGTGGGTGCGGAACGATTGACGTCGATCTGTGGGCGATGTTCGCGATCCGGTGTCGCTTACCGGTGTCGCTTACCAGAGGCGTGGTTTTCGAGCGGTTGTAATCCGTATGGAATATGGGATTTCTGGGATGCGCAAGCTGCAAAATGAATGCAAGCAGAGCATCAAAGGAGCGCGCGTATCGCGTGCTTGATTGCCACAGGACAGGTGTTCAATTCAAGGGACGTACGGATCCGTAGTCTCTGCACCGCTTCCCGAGGATGGGACAGGGGTGTGACGAATATCAAAGGATCTGCCAGTCAAGTCATCAACCCTTGAAGGCCCTTTGGCCCGTAGACGATGACAACTTGGAAAGGACATGGAATGAGAATGCCAGCGCGCGTCATTGAGTCGTTGCTACGGAGTACAAGCCCCGTCGCTGGCAGGTGGCAGGGACGCAAGCACGGACCTACCTAAGACGGCACCTCCCTAGGACCGCGATCCAGACCGCGATCCAGTCTGTTAATGGCGCGTGCCTCTTATTTGCCTCGTGTTTCAGTTCACATGCATATAGCAACATGTCTCTGACAGCATTGAAAAATAAAGGCAAAGGTAAATAGGCTAAGTGAGTTACCTAGGATGTACTCCGTACGTGTAGTCCGTATTTGCTATGGTTTTACTAAGCATTTTATTAGGATGCCAATAACTTGTACAATGCTATAGGCACTTCTTGCTAGGTATAATGTAGTATTAAGGCCTCATCGCTATCAAGGGGGGTACAGGAACTTCACAAAGGACAGACACAATCCGGATTGCAGACAGACTAACGCCGTCCCGCTGCAAGTGCTTGATCGGAGATTATTCTCGCCTTTGGACTTTGATTTCTTAGCCTGACTGAATTGAGTGCAGCCACCAGGTAATCGCCACGTGTGATAGGCTGACTGGACCAGACGCTTACGAACATTTCCGAGAATGGATTGGCGCACGAATTATGTACAGCACAAGACCAGGTGATTGAGCCAATCATGTGCCTCTAGCGACGACGTGGTGCGCAACAAGGTCCTGCCCCTGTTGGCTATTTGCCGACTTTGGCTGCGTGGATTGCGCCAGCTTCTCCCTTAGACCGCGCGAAATATATTACCCCTTTGGCAGTGGGTTTATCAGCTAGATTGAGGAGTAATATTAGATGCCTTACTATGTAAAAAAGAATGGGTCTTTCCTCTTTGGGTCAACAATTTAAGACTCCCCACCCTCCAAATCTGCCAAGTCCTTACAACCTGATCGTCGATCAAGATAACGGCATTCTTAGACACACTGTCCGGTCACCAATACTGACATGGACAGCATGACATGCATTCAACTACGTGGCTATTTCCGTTACTCACTTTACTCACAACCAATCAGCTTCCCCCGACAGGCTCCAGGCTGCTATTAGCGACCACAGGGCTGGAACGAGACAGGGCATCATTGAAGGCTGAAATCTTCCAACTTGGAGGGGGCAAAGGCAGTGACTCATCTGGCAGCAGCGGCCACAGACAACAGATAGATCATTCATTCCATTGATGACAAGTCTCTCGGACGAGTAGCTACAATTCATTATTTCTTCTATCAAATTGATCCTCAATCCATCGAGATTTACTTTTGATTACAGAGCCACTCGACTGTCGACCGAGGAGTTCAAAATCCAAGGCAATTTGTCACCGTGCATATTCGCCGCTAGACTCAACGAAGTGGTCATGCGGAGGAGGGACAGAGAATCAATGCAGGTCGGCATTTTCCAAACACCACTGCTTGGTGATCGATACCGAACAGCAAGCGCAGAGAGACATTAGCGAGTAAACTAAGACGGAACAACGTTTGGGGCATTGCTTCCTTGCAACCTGCGCCTGAGGTTCCAAATAATTCAATTTCGATACTGTGCAGATCTTGGCCCATAATAATCATGGTCCATTTTGTGCTTGAAACCAATCTCGCAACGGCATGTGAAGAAGTCCATTACCGGCCCTGGTCGAAGCCAGCCTTCTGCCAATACAGAAGAAGATTTGCTCTGAGAGCCTTTGTTGGTGCGAACATGGCTCACAGAATGGCGATGTCTGCATACTTCAACTACGCTAATATTACCAGCATGTAGCAAGGCATTCAGTCAGTTGAGGCCTTTGTCAGGCTGTCCTCGTCAACTGCAGGCTTCCTGGCACTGATGGCAACATATCTCCAGTACTTCTGCGCGTAATACCCTCTCGCGCCCCCGATTGCATTAACAAAGTATTTCTCGAGATGCAAAAATATGATGATGTAGTACGGTATTGCGGCTATGATCCAGAAAAGTCGCAGCATCGGTCGAACGTTCTCGGAGTAGTCGTGCTCTTCAACGTTTACAAAGCCCGCCTCCTCAAGAAGCTGTTTGTAATACCCGCGCTTGGCGCGCTGCCACGTCGGCATAGCACCATACTCGCTGACTTCCTTCATGAGCTTGGCAAGTGTCTTTCCAATTTCTTCGTCTGACTTGTAGTCATGGTCGTACTCGTGCATGGCAACGTGGCCGCCGGGTCGAAGGATGCGGTAGAATCCTTTCAATACCTCCAAGGGATCTGTGGCGTGAACGAGAGTCTCCATTGTGTAGACCCCATCGAAACTCTCCGTTTGTAAGGTTTCCAAATGGTGGTAATCCATTTTCTGAACTGATACAAGAGAGCCAATCTCACCAGACCGAGAGACGTTGCGCTTTGCTTTGGCCAGGTGATGATCCATGACATCTATGGCGGTCACTCGCAGGCCATGGCTGGCCATGTACAAAGCAACATGGCCAACTCCGCAGCCGGCGTCCAAGACCTGCGAGCCGGGAGGAACATCGAGGAGCCTGTACAGCTTTTCTTCCATCCTGCGCAGAGGACCATTTAGTGGAAACATGAAGTACTTATCTTTTTCCCAGTACCCAAAGTGGCGCGTGTTCCCCAAAAGAAGCCAATAGCCAAGTCGCGATTCGAACGACTTGTAGAGACTCTGCAGTCCAGGATTTTCATTTATGATTGGCTTCGGGTCGGTCGCCGGAGTCTTCGGCGAAGTAGACATGTTGACAGACAGGAATAAAACCGCTGGCCCTGAAAATAGATGAGACAAGAATCGAGAGGTAGCCCAAGAGGCGGGTTGCGGGAGTGAATCGCGATTCAATCGTTTCAGCGCTAGAAACGGAAACAATCTGGTTCTATGAAGAAGAGTTCGGCGATATTGCAAATTGTCGCAAGATGTGCATCAGGGGCGACGTTGAATTTGCTGACAGTACGACGGAGCGCAGTTGCTGCGTATCTCTTTAGAGTCAGCTGCGGTGATGTACTTGCAGGCTCATAATCAATTCTAAGGTGCAATGTTAGCAGCGGCTAGCATTGGCGCATCTTTTGGTCTATTGGGTTCTTACAATTGTGTCATGTTATGATGAAAATATCAGCGTTATGTTACTAGCAAGAGTAGTCTACGTAGCTATGCTCTTTTTTTAAAAATGGCGTGGTGTGGCTTAACTACGGCAAAGCACGGCTGAACCAAGCTACTTTATTTGTTCATTACCCAGTTTATCTTCTGCCAGTTGGTCATAGCCCCATTTCACGTCACCCCACCACGAAACTTGAAGTCGCGCTTGTTTGTTTGTAACCTCTAACATCACAGGCTGCGAGCTACCATTGAACTTGACCGAGCTGGGAGCAATCGACAGATAGACCGCAGCTGCATGTCTACCTCAAGAGCTATCGCATTGTCGTTAGCAAGGCGTTTATTATTTTGCCACCATCGACTTATCATCGCGCGACGTATTGGCGGTTCGATCCATTCAGTCGAGCAGTCATGTCGATTCTATCGGGTCATTTAGAGCAAATTGCCTACTCTTGTCAGGGAATTGACGCACTACCGTAAAGAAACAGCCTTGCCCCGCATAGCGACTCAATAGCTCACTTCTCTCGTCAGGTTTCCTCCACCCAAGATCTTTACGAACGCCTTGCTATCAAACCACGACATTACATCATTGATCAGGGATACGGAAGCCCACGAGCGAGCGCTCTTTTCCGTCCCGCCACCACCCCCTCCTGCTACTCAGAACATTAGAAGCACCGAGCAAGAATCCAAATCCACGAGCCGACGCCAAACCGTCTTCAATGTAACATCTGGCGAGGTAACTACCGGGCCGCCTACCCGCGGTGCCAGCATTCCTCGTCGTCACACGGCCGTTGCCGCGGTCCTCGGTGGTGAGATGCATTCTCAGATTAGAAAAGGGGAAGTCGGCCGCAAAGGAGATGTCGATGTCGAGGTATTGCTTCGGGGAGCAGAGAAGCTATGTGGCGTCTATGAACTGCCTGGAGCCAGGGATCGTATTTCGTCATTAAGAAACCAACACCGCAATGGGAAGAACACTTTGGCATACTATGAAGCTAAAGTAACCGAGCAAAATGAGCAATTGGCCTGTATGAACAAGGGCTGGATGGAGGACGACGACGACGATGTTACGGGAGCAGGGGATGGAAGCGAACTGTGGACAGAGGACGACCTCCGCAGAGAAGAAGCCGAGGCCAAAGAACTGGAAATCAAGAAAAGAGATCTTCAGGCCAGATTGCTACAGATGGAAAAGGACTTAGGAGGTCTGATGAATATGTGATGATGAGATACTACTATCAATTCGACGGTACTCAAGGGACAGCGCCTGGAATTCACACCACCAAAGTATTCGTTGCTTTTTTGTCTTCAGTCTACGACGCACAGGTACCATCTGTGTATCTGTCAGGAGAGCCAATATTACATGTCGACGCACCCACAATGCACCCACGTCGTCCTGGGCTCGCACGAAATAGCCGAGAAATTCGGACACATCAGCCGCACCATCCACCTCAAACTTGTCATTGATGATAAAAGTCGGCACGCCTTTGAAGCCTCGCACATACGCCCCTTCGCCCTCCCAGTCAGCCCTCTGACCAGCCGGGTCTTTCTTCAACCACTCAAACGTATCGTTTCTCGCAATGCCCGCTGCCTCTGCCGATCTGGCCAAGTCCTCTGGTAATGTCGCCATTCTTTCCAAAGAACATGCACTTGATTGCCAGGGTGACACGATCCTCCCTCTCGAGGCCCTTTGTCTCATTAGTTGAATTACACGATGGGAATCGCGAGTATTGCCGATACGCACGCCAAAAGTAAAGTTGAAGCCCTCTTGTGCACCTACCCAAGCCATACGCGCACGGTTGGATGCCAGTCTATCAGCGCTGGAACTCAAGAACAGCGATGTCTGTAACTAAGGCAGATTCAATAGGCTGGTTCATACTAAGGCGGTATGCGTGCCATCGAATGTTGAACGTGGATGAGGAGCTGCCAGGTACGGTTTTGCGGTAGAGGGTAATGGCGCGCTCGAAACGCGCTCGGCCGAGGTAGCAGAAGGGAAAGACTGCGTCTCATATGAATGGTACGTTGAAAGCGGCCAATTCTGCCCGGCAGCCTCGATGCCAGACAAGCAACACAATGCCAACAACTGAACATCTTCAAGAGATGGCAGAGTAGCGCTGATGCTGTATTCAAACAGATGACGAGGCAGCGTAACAACTACCGTCACAAGCAAAGGATTTAGGACTGAGGGGGAGTTCCCATGTTCTTCCAATAAACCAAAGTAGTCGAGCTAGAGGGTAAAGCAAATCTCATCTAGTATTCCAGGGTATCATGCAATGCTAATCAAAACGCCCAAAATGCCATGCCCATCCCATACTCCTTCTGTCCGCCTCATGCAGGCGATCGACTCCGACGTCTGCCCGTCCTCTCGCCTCTTGACCTATATTGTTTACGATTCAGACATGATCCTCCTCTCGGCCTGTAAAAGTCTCCCTTTTGATTAACTCTGAATCCTTGCCCAGCACTCGATTCATCTCGTGAAGCTTCTTCCCTCAACGACCTCGTCTCTGAAACATCCTCGTACTGGACCGCTCTATCCCAGTCCTCCAGTTTCGTGAACGGACTCCTAAGCCATGCCCGAAGCTCGTGCAAGAACAACCTTGTATTGTCCCGGCCTAAAAAATCGGACAGCATTTCTTCAGCCTGTCCGCCACTGCCCATAATGTCCACTGATTTGAGGATCGCAACGACGTATTCGAGTAGAAACTCGGTGTTGTTGGCGCGGCGCCGCTGTGCTTCAGTCATGGACGCGGACGAACCCTCCAGCTGGGAATTACTTTCATCGCCGTCGGAGGGTGACAGGAACGAGAAAACCCGCAGCTCTCGTCTTATCCACATCCTAGCGCGTGAAACTAATTCTGTATCCGTACAAAACATGTGCGATGTAAGTTCCCGATAGCAAGAAAGCCGGTTGGATCCGACGTGTTTGGAGTATCGTTGATGGCGGTAGACACTGCGACGCGTCGCAATCACGTCAGAAACGGCCGCTCGCCGGGCCTGTTCCCAAGATCGCCGGGGCCCTGATCGCGGGCAGTTGAGCCGGGCGCGACGCGCATAGTCAGCCGTGTAGAAGGATCGTGTGGACGATGAATTCGCGGCGGTGGTGGACGAGGACGTCGCAGCAGCTTTCTTCTGGTCGAAAAAGGTCGTTACTGGGGCATCATTCGGCCCGTGTACGACCTTGACGACTCGTGCTTTGCAAAGAGGGCATTGGGGCGTTTCGAAGAGCCAGTTTGACACGCAGATGTAGTCGAAGTTACGGTGGCCGCATGGGAGAGCCTCGCATGGTTCTGTGACAATGTCGAGGCAGATGACGCAGCAGTCGGCGGTGGCGTCTTCTTCCCTCGCGGCTACCTCTTCGAGAGTATTTTTCAGAACACGTTGCCGGAGATCGTTATCATTTTGGTCTTGTGATGGCTTCATAGCAAGAAGAGCGAGCGTGAATGACTGTCAAAGCAGCCAGACATTTCTGAGCAAGATGATGAGCGAGATGGGGTCTGTGAAAGAGGCCTGGTGGGGCCGAGAGTCGGACCCAGTGCACCGTACTCCGTCCTCAGTGCGGATTAATAAGACGCTGACGTCCACTGCGATGACGTAGGGTCCACTGTAGCCACAGCGGTGATCTGCGCTGAAACCGCGTGCGCTGGTGCTAAATCGGGGCACCCCAGCCGCTTGACCTGTCAGACCAGACGCGTCTGGTTTTACGACGCGAACGTCTAGTTTGGTCCAACTCATCTATAGCAGCAGGGCCCACTGCTTCATTGCTCAACAAGATCCTCTGCAAGATTTTGTATATTTTCATTTTTATGCAAGAGCTTGCCAAGGTGCAACATCTGCTCTCTCAGCATGGACGACGAGACCAAAGCTGCGTATGAAGAGAAGTCAAAAGACCTGCGCGCGGAATTGAAGCAATGGGAAAACGAGTGGGGACAGACTCATGACGGAAAGAAGCCCGGACGTCAAGATATCAAGGACAATGCAGATATCGGTAAGTTGCCCCCTGGGTGACTTCAAAGACACATCTTGGTCAGCAAGACGGCTGACAGATGTGAACAGCGAGAAAATACAAAGACTACCACAAATATCGCGATATCCTGTCCGGAAAGCTTCCACCGCCCTCGAAACCAGAGTCCAAAGCGAAGAGGCGTAGATGCGATCCTGTACCGGTGGAGACACCGCTCAAGCGAACCAAACATGCCGAGACTCCTTCAAAACAGCGACCTCATGACAATGGATTCATGAACACCCCAGCTATATCAAGGAGACTCTTCAGCCCGGCTCCGGTGACGTCCCTTGGTCCCACTCCGCAACGAGATGGCCACGTCCTCGGATTATTCGATCTTCTGGTCGAAAAAGAACTGGGCACGCCGTCAAGGAAGGACAAACTTCAGTCCCACGGGACACCAAGTCGCGCTGGTACAAATGTCGTGTCCACGCCCAGCAAGCGAACAGCCATGAACGATCCCGGGAGCACAACGAAGCTCGGCAGAACGCCCATGTCCTCCAGCAGGAAGCAAATGCTGAACATGTTTGCGACACCGATGAAGAACCGTCGGGGAAGTACAGAGGGCAAGACAATGTCGTCTGTTTCCAAGCTCCAATTCGACACGCCGGTCTTTCTGAAAAGACATGGCCTGCCTGCAGTCGACGAGAACGCCATGTTTGCCGATCCAGCGCCACTACGACTGCCCAGAAAGCCCTTGGTGAGAGGATTGAGCGAGATCGTCGCCAGTCTGAGGAAAGTGGAGGAAGACGTGCTAGATGACGACCTGGAGGCCCTTCGTGAGATAGAGAACGATTTTGCAGGCGTACCGAGGCCAATGTCTCCATCCCTGGGGACAAGGCCTGCACCCGCACCCGCACCCGCACCTGTCCCTACGGCTCCGGCCGTGCTGGAGCCAGATAGTCAGGGTCGTCCAATGCTCCTGGGAGGCTTTGACAACGAAGAAATGTACGACAGTGCCCACGAGGACGGGGTCGATCGGAACGGCAATCCTCTGCCTGTGTACAAAAAGAAGGGGCAAAAGAGGACAACCAGAAAGGCCAATATCCGGCCGACTATGAAGAAGCGGCCGCAGGTGGTGGTAGCGCAAGAGCATGGTAACGGAGAAGACGACGAAGGGGCGGATATAGTCCCAGAAACTCAGGTTATTGCCGGACCAGACGGGGACTACGAAGACGGTGCTTCTTCTGATGAAGCGCCTGCTCAAGGAGCTGCCAAGAAGCAGAGTAAGGCCAAGAAGGACGTTCCGGTGAAGAAGGCGACGAAGAAGGTCAACGAGCTTGCCCATGCCAACTTCAAGCGGTTAAAGTTGAGAAATCATGGTGCCAAGGGTGGTCCTGGGTTCAATAGCCGATTCCGTCGTCGTCGATGAGAGAGGGGCTCCGATGGATCTGGGCTGGGCTTGCTTACATATGAGCATACGAATTTACGATCAATGAGTACAACTATCTGGCATCGTGTCTTATCATGGTGGAGGGGAGCCGGTGTTTGATGGGTTTAGGGGTAAAGTCAGCGAAGCGGCCATCTACATCAGCATCATGTGAGCAGCTCTGTAATCTTGGAGACTCGCTCGTCCCAAAGTAGCTAAAATGTATCAATTCTATCATCTTTATACATGCATCGCGCGACACGACGCGAGTACATTGTTGTCAGGAGCATGGAGGGGAGAGGGGTTAGAGACAGGTGCGACCACATAGTGGGTCCTAGAATGACTAAGCGCAGTCGCCTAGCTACTAGCTAGTCACATGTGCGTAAGGGGCTTGGTCCCCACCACCGCAGCCGGATCCGAATTTCAGATACTTAAGCTATCATCGCCGTTATCATCGCCTACTCCGTCCACAGCCACCTGTATAGTATCAGATATCGACTCGACGCTAGCATCTAGTATCAGGCTATGTGGTTGGTCTGGGTTCAGCTTGGCCAGTACGTTCGAGATCATCTTCTGTATATTAAACAAGGTGGAAATAGCTTCCCCTAATAAAATCAATGTAAACCTTGGTCGCTCTGATGATTAGCAGACCTCTGAGCTGGATAGCTGAGAGTCACCACTTGCGCCTTTTAAATGATCGCTTTTTTTACGATGTTGCATCTTAAGCCGGTCTTTTAGCTGAACTGAACTCTGTGACGCTGGATTCCATGCTACTTGCTGCAGATGCAAGAGCACGCAGGGCCTGGATATCCTAGCTGAGCAGCCTGTTGCTTAAGTTAGAGGATGAAGGCATAGGAGCAATATTGTCCTAAGACTTCAAGACCAGAAGGCCTACTCTAGATAGCGCATCCTTAGATATGGCATTAGGTATGCCTAGGTCAGCCGTCCTAGTGTAGGAATCCTGCGCGCTGTCTTCGTTACCAACGAAGGAGTCTAATAGGTATCGGCAACTTCCTAACGATCCACAACCTCAGAGTGATTACCTTGATTTCTCCAAGTAGAGGTTTGTTTTTAATACGTAGGCGATGTTACTAAACCTAGTGTACTAAAGGCGCGCGACACGATTAATATCATGCTTGTTCTAACAGTCTTGTTAAAGATTTCTTTGCGTTTTTTGGGCTTATTCGTTGTGGCTAAGGCATCTAATTCAAGAGAGACATATGGATTACCGGCAATACCTAGCTACTATGATAATTCATATATGAATTATAGTAACTATAGTAATGAGTAAAACCTAATATAGGAATAAGCTTAAGGTTATAAATATAGGGGGCTACGAGGTTAGAGCAAAGTCGGCGATAAACTTTGTGGAGTTACAGTTCACTCCGCAGTTAAACTCAAATCCGTTCGAGTTTTACTCACAGCATAAATTGACGTGATTCCCCCTTCCTCTGCGACCGAGTTTGTTCCCTCTCTCTACATCTGCTTAAAAGTCTTATTAGGTAATAACTTTATAAAAGCATTAGCTAGGTTATTATTCCTATTAATCCATCTGATCTCACAGAGCTCGCGGCGTACGTATGATTGCCGCAGGGCTATGACATCGATCATCAGGCGCTTCTCTTCCAGCTTGTCATTATTTATTCCCTTTTACTACTCCGCAGTTTATTCCTGAATGTGAGTTTTCTGCTGCGGGTTATTGGCTCGGAATCTCAGCGACCTTCTCGTGGAACAGCTTCTCGGCGTCCACCCAAACTCTGGCAGACTTGCGGTCGTTGAGAAGCAAAAGTGACTCCTTCAGGCCGTCGCTGAAGGATTCACTAGCCTCGCGGGGCAACATGGACGGCAGGTGGTCGATGCTAATGACAGACAGAGGGGTGGAGTTCTGGTCATTCTCGACCTCGACCGCGACAGTGGGGTTGTCGAAGGTGGTGTTGATGTTGTATATGGGGATTGGGTTGTGAGGGTTGGTGGTGTCACAAGAGACATCAATGACAACACTCAGCTTGCGGCCGGACTTTGCAAGGAGCTCGTCGTTGACGAAAGGGGGGACGGGCTCCGATAGGTAGATCTGATACGTTGACGCACTCGTTAGATTCTGTCTCACAATTCAAAAAGCTTGGCCGCGGTTTGGTTCACTTACAGCGTTCAAGAAGATGTCATGCTGGGCAATTTCCTCGTACGGGCCGTGTCGGCCGCGGGTTTCAGCCAAGTCCCAACGGGTGATGTTCTCTTCGGGCAAACCAGCCTTGATGAACAAATCACAAGCACCTCTGCCACAGCGGCCCAATGCTCCCATTACAAGAGCGGTGGGCTTGCGTCCGAGGATCTTCTCTCCTGCCCCAAGATCTTTACGGGTCTGGTCAACCAGCTCCCCTTCATCCACGTAGTACCCCTTGCCATCGGTAAAGGAAGCAACAGCAGGAAGCTTCTTCCCTGGATTGGCAAGTTGCCAAGCCCAGTTCTTCACTCCCAAGGCAGCTCCAGTAAATCCAGCGTGGAATCCAAAAGCTGAGATACGTCTTCCAACGCTGTCGTGCAGGAATTCAAGATCGTAGAGGGTTGATCCTCCTGCTGCAAACCGTCCAAGAACTTTGTCCCAGCCAGCCTGTTTCTTGTAGCAATGAGCAAAGGTGAGGTGATCGTTGGTGAGGGCAAAATCTTCTTCGGGGATTTCCTTAAGACCAATGATCAGCGTATTTGGTTCAGCATTGGGCCAGGTGCCAGTGGGAACCAGAGTGGCCCCAGCAGCCTCGTATTCGGAGTCTTGGAAGATGCGGACGAAGTCGGGGTCCGAGGGCGAGCGCTCAACGGAAACAGGGTAGCCGGCATCCACGAGTGACTTGATGACTGCAGGTGAGAAGGATCTGTGCTCGAATGGCTTCTGCTCCGCTCGGAGGAGGAGACCACAGTACGGCGACATGGTGCTGGAGGAGTTGTCAGCGATAAAAGGTCTTGGAGTCGGAGACCAACGGACGGGCGTTGCAAGAAATGGTCTGGAGAGTTACAGGAGGCAGCCCTTGGCTCAATTGAGACGATTCTGAGGAAAATTGGTGGTGGGAAATCATACTTGTGTGTCAGGAGCGCAGATGCAACTGTGCAAAGGCAAGGCAATGGCGTGATGAGGTGAACGAGTATGGCGGGGTCGTAAGCGCGAGCTGAAAGCTGCTGATGGAGCTATAAGTAGCTTATTGATAAATGCTGTCAGGGTCCTAGGATGAGAGGATGAGTCAGCGGAGGAAATATCAAGGGGCGATGTCGGGGGTTGATTTTCTCGGAGAACACAGGTGGATCGATAGCCTACTAGTCCGTGCTGTAATACGGAGTACTCTTACTGTCAGGTAGGGGTGTAGATAGATGATAAAAAGTGTTCGATTTGATTAATCAGAGGTGCAGACAGCAGCTGACTTTTATACCTAAAAGGTATATAGTGTGCTATAGAAATAACTAGTCTATAGAGGTACTTCTAATATATTTATCTTTACTAATATCTTATAATAGGGTTTATCCTAGTTAATATATAATCTATACTTACATATCTAATGCTTTAGGGAGCTCTTTCTAATATACCCCCCCTAGCTAGGATATCTATTAAAGTTAAAGATCTAAGGTATAGGAAGAGATTATAAATAATCCCTAGTATTATAATTAGGTAGGAATCTCCTATAAGCTAATTCTATAGTAGAAGTCCCTATATATTTAACCTAATAGAGGCTTTATAAAGCTATCTATAGGTATCTTAGAGGTCTTTATCTAATTAACTTTAATATTACCTATTATATATTATTCTTAAATCTATATTTAATTTATATTAAGGTAGTTAAGGCTAGTCTAAAGCCTTCCTTCTATATATTTAGTAATCTAGATTATTTACTTATTATTATACTAGATAATTAAGAGTAGTAGTATATATATATTAATATTATAAAGTAGCTTACTAAGAGAGATATACTTTTTTATACTATAATTTAGAGTAAAGAGCTTTATTTCTATACTTAAAGTTATTATATAATATTACCTCCTAGACTTCTAATTAATTATAGTGCTATATATAATAAAGATATAGCCTTATATTAACTTCCTAGTCTTAGGATTATTACTAAGTAAAGTATCTATACTAGAAAATAATATATTAAAGCTATTAGTACCTAAATATTATAAGTAAAGCTTCTTTATATTCTAAGTATATAATAGAGTACCTGTTACGTGCTGGCTCTGCACGATGTAGGGTTAAATCCGTCAGAGGGGCCGACGGATTTAACTGGTCGTAAGTTGTACTAATTTCACTTATAAAAGCTACTATTAGGTATAATATATAATATTAGAAGTTAGTTAATTCTTCTAACTAGAGTGCTAAATCTGGCCCTATAAACATCCCTTATAACTAAGCTTATTCTACTATATAATAAGTGCTAGGCACGCCTTAAAAGATAACTATCCTAGTTATAACTAACAGAGCTATAGCTAGATTTAACCTCCCTATCTTAAGTAACCTAAAAATATTCCCTTTTATTAAAATTAAATAAAAGAAAAATAGGTTTAGTATGCCTATTACTAAAATTATAATTACCTCTATTATAAAATCACTTAAAATTTACAATAGTTTTCTAGCTATATATATCCTCTAATAGTGTTAATTAAATTATTATATTAAATAATAAATTCCTATTCTTAGAGCTAATTACTCCTTTTACCACGTTTTATAGTCCTTCCTTACTAGTTTTACCTATTTCCTTCCCTTACCTATTATATTCTATTCTCTAACTACCCTTTCTAATACTATTCTAATCCTTATCTAAATTCTTTATTTTAATCTAATAACCTAGTAAATTTATCTCCCTTTTCTATTCTTTTCTCCACTACCTTACTAGTTACTAGTAATACTATTTCTATCTATTCTATTACTATCTCTATCTATTTTCCTAATATTATTAGTAATATTCTAGTTAATTACTATAGTATTAGTATTTTTAGCATTAGTTATTATAAAACCGCTTAAGTCCCTCTTAGCTTTAATCCTAGCCTTTTAGTTAACTTTAGCCTCTTACTTAGTATTTCTAGTATAGGGGTCTTAGTCTATTATTACTTATTAGTTAGGTTAGTCCTCCTATTTACTATTTCTAGTGTAACTATTTCTATCTATAGTTATACACTACCTAACCTTAGTGTTTACTAGCCTAATTTACCTTACTATATGCTAGTTTCTCCTAAGTTTAGAGATACTAGAATTACCTTTATTAGAGTTAATTTTACCCTCTTTATATCCTCTCTAATCCCCTTCTACTCTAGTAATAGCTTATTAATAGTTACTATTTAAATATTAAATATTTCTTATATTTTTACTATTATAGATACTAATTCCGCTATCTTCTTCTTATACTCCTTTTTATTAATTATATCTTATTTTAAAGTATTAAGTTATTTATTAAAATCTACTAATATTCTACCTAAATTAATCTATAGGATCCTCTCCTTCTAATCCTTTAATATCTACACTACCTATATAAACTTCTTTTTTATAGATTCTACTTTCTCTTTTATTAATTCTATTAGGTTAGCTATCTTCTCTTCTATTTCTTAGGCACTTTTATACGCTTCTTTTACTACTTTTTCTATCTCTAAGAGTTTTATCTTAATTCTATTAGCTTATTTTTCTACTTAGTTAATTTAGTCTACTAGGTTATTAATTTTACTTTATTTATATTATTTATTTTATTCTTTATTCTATTAAAATTTAACTAATTTTTACACTAGTGCTCTCTCTATGTTAATGCAAAGCAAATTAGCTTGCCTAATACTAGCTAGTCCCCCCGTGATTATGCTATTTACTACGCTATATTTATCTGTAAATTAGAGAGCTAATAGATTAGCTCTTAGTAGCAGGGATACTATACTATTATATATAGCTATCTAATAACTACGCTTAACTATTATACTATTATAAAAGGCTATAGCTACTATTTTTACCTAATTTTTTGCTTATCTTATTGCTCTATATTCTATTAGATTTACTATAATATAGTTTATAGGTTTCCCTGCCTACCTTATAGCCACTTATCTTATACTTAATATAGCTTTTTATTCCTTAAATATAGCAAAAATTTAGATAACTATATTTTACTATAATATAAAATATATATCCTTTAAATCCACCTCTAGACTATCTAATACTATTATAGCACTATTAAGCGCAAATTCATATGCATAGGCCTATATTATATATTAAATATCCTACCTTTTAGCCTTATAACCTAATATAGTATGTCTAAATCTACTAAAATTAATCCCCTTAATACTTTTCCCTTTATATTCCACGTTAAATTCTTCTATTACCCTTTTATATACTACTACCCTAATCTTTAGTATTAGCTTTAAGGCATCTATTCTAGAACTAGGTTTTCTAAATCTAATAAATAATAGCTTAAAATTAAGCTTTATAATCTATTTATATACCTATAATAGCCTAATAAGGTATTTAGCTAGTATATTATTAACTTTATCCTTACCTTTACTTTTAAAACCTCTATCTTTAAATTTAGTTTCTATAAGTTTAGTCTCCTTATTACTCTTAGGTTTAAATTCTAGTTTAGGGGATTTACTACTTACTTAGGTAAGATTAAATCTTACTATACTATTATCTTCTTTATTTATTATATTACTACTTTTATTATTATCTTAATTCTTAGTCTCCTCTACACTACTATTCTCTTTACCTAGTGTATTACTAGATTTATTATTTTCTTAGACTACTTCCCTTTCTTATAGCTACTTTTGTCTTTTAGCCCTTTTAATATTTTCCTATATTAATTATTATATTACTTAGTTATATTTCTAGCTTTCTGCTTCTAGATTCTATAATTCTTCTAGTTTATTATTAATATTATTACCTTTACTACCTTTACCTTTACTACCTTTACCTTTACTACCTTTACCTTTACTACCTTTACCTTTACTACCTTTACCTTTACTACCTTTACCTTTACTACCTTTACCTTTACTACCTTTACCTTTACTACCTTTACCTTTACTACCTTTACCTTTACTACCTTTACCTTTACTACCTTTACCTTTACTACCTTTACCTTTACTACCTTTACCTTTACTACCTTTACCTTTACTACCTTTACCTTTACTACCTTTACCTTTACTACCTTTACCTTTACTACCTTTACCTTTACTACCTTTACC